>JAQZBX010099389.1:0-11479 GCA_029593785.1 Cabassous unicinctus
CATGGATCCTTCTCCAGGAAGGACCATATGTTAGGTCACAAAACATATCTAAATAAATTTTAAAAGTTCAAAATAAAACAAAGCACTTTCTCTGAAAATAATGGAATAAAGCTGGAAATCAATAATAGTCATCATACAACTCTCCAAAATGAAAAGCCATGGACCATTTGGCTTCACAGGTGAATTCTACCAAGCATTCATTGAAGATTTAATACAAATCTTACACAAACTCTTCCAAAAAATTGAAAAGGAAGGAACACTACCAAACTCCTTTTATGAAGCCAATATCACCCTAATACCAAAGCCAGATAAAGATATTACACAAAAAGAAATTTGATAACCTATTTCCTGAATGAATACACATGCAAAATCATCAACAAATTACTCGATAATCAAATCCAACAACACATTAAAAGAATGATTCATCTTGATCAAGTGGGTTTCATCCCAGTCATGCAATGGTGGTTCAGAACCAGAAAAACAATCAGCATAATACAGCACACTAATAAATCAAAAAAGAAAAATCACATAATCATTTCGAACTACACAAAAAAGGCATTTGATAAAATATATCTTCCTATGTTTTTTATTCTAAAAAATAAATATTTATATTTATATTTTTCTATTTATTTTTGTGAGTATTTGAGTCTTGAATCTTTTTTAAAAGAAGCTTGAGATTACATAAATGTTATATCAAAAATATAGGGAATTCCCATATACCCCACCCCCTCCCCCTACCACACTTTCAACCACTAACAACATCTTTCATTAGTTTGGTAAATGTGTTACAATTAATGAACACATATTGAAGCATTGCTACTAACCATGGTCTATAGTTTACATTATAGCTTACGCTTTGCACTTCACAACTTTATAGGCTTGGACAAAATGTATAATGACCTGTATCCATCACTGCAATGTCAGGCAGGACAATTCCAATGTCCCAAAAATGCCCCTTGTTACCCCTATTTTTCCCTTTCCCTCCCCTGAGAACTTCTGGTAAAAACTGTCTTTGTATCAATGATGCAAGTTATTCCATTGCTAAAATAATAATAAATCTACTTTAAGCCATACTTGCACTCTACCCCTCTCTTACATTGTGGTGCATATATTTGAAGATAAGTCCCACTGACAGGGTGCTGAATTCCTGAGATTTTCTGCCCTGCTTATAGTATCTAGATGTCTCTAGAGCCCTCAGGAGCCCCACTGTTTGAGGGACTGTTTACTGTGGCAGATCCTGCTGAGATGTGCATACGCATAACCACTGGAATGACCTCCCAAATCACTTTGAAATCTCTTAGCCATAAAAACTCATTTGTATTTAATATTTCCCCCTTTTGGTCCAGGTCTTTTTCCAAATACATCACTAGTTGGTGCTTGGAAATAATCCCTCAGTGCCATGGAGGCCCATCCCTGGGAGTCATATCCCAAGCCAGGGGGAAGGTAGTCCATTTATTTGCTGAAATTGGCTTAGAGAAAGGCCACCTTTGAGCAACAAGGAAGCTTTCAGAAGGTAACTCTTAGGCAATATATAATATGAGGCTAGGTTGCAATTTCACAAGAACAAGGTTCATAAGTTCAACCATCAATATCAAGGGCCTGGTGTAATGGTCTGTTCTCCTTCGCTAGGCACTGCCCATGTACTTGGGAGATTCTTGTTGCTCTATTAGAGAAAGTAGCAGGACTTACCTGGTGCAGTGATGTGATCATCTTTTTTTGATACAAATACTACAAAAGACAGGAATTGAAGGAATCTTTCTCAACATGATAAAGTCATATATGAAAAACCATGTACTCAATGGTGAAAGATGTAAAGCTTTCCCATTTAGATTGGGAACAATACAAGGATGCCCACTGTCACCATTGTTGTTCAATATAGTGCTAGAAGTTCTAGCTAGAGCAATCAGACAAGAAAAAGAAAGAAAAGGATCCAAACTGGAAAAAAATTAAAGCATTTGCTATTCACAAGAGATATTATCCTATACCTAGAAAGTCCCAAAAATCTACAAAAAAATCTACTAGAGCTAATAAACAAGTTCAGCAGAGTGGCAGGATACAAGATTAATGCACAAAAATCAGTAGTGTTTCTATATACTATCAATGAAATCTCTGAGAAGGAAGTGAAATTCCATTTACAACAGCAACTAAAAGAATCAAATATCTAGGAATAAACTTAACCAAGGACATAAGCACTTGTATTCAGAAAACTATGATGTATTGCTAAAAGAAATAAAAGAAAACCTAAATAAATGGAAGAACATTCAGTGTTCATTGATTTGAAGACTAAGTATCTTTAATACGTCAATTCTACCAAAAGTGACTACAAATTAAATGCAATCCCCACAAAAATTCCAACAGCCTTTTGCAAAGAAATGGAAAACTGAATTATCAAATTTATTTGGAAAGGTATGGGATCCCAAATGGCCAGAAACATCTTAAAAGGGAAGAACAAAGTTGGAGGACTCTCACTTCCAGACTTTAAATCACAGTACCTAGCTACAGTGGTGAAAAATAAAACCCTGCATCATACTGGCATAAAGATAGACATATAGGCCAATGGAACTAAATTGATGGTTAAGAAACAGACCCTCATGTCTATGGTCAAGTAATTTTTGACAAGATTGTCAAGCGCATCCACCTGGGGCAGAACAGTCTGTTCAACAAACTGCACTGGGAGAACTGGATATTCATATCCAAAAGAAAGAAAGAAGACCCCTATCTCACACCTTATCCAAAAATTAACTCAAAATGGATCAAAAACCTAAATTTAAAAGCTAAAACCATTAAACTCGTAGAAGAAAGTGTAGGAAAACATCTTCAAAATCTTTTCATTGGTGGTGTTTTCTTAAACCTTACATCAAAAGCATTAGCAGCTAAAGAAAAAAATGGATAAGTAGGAACTCCCCAGACTTAAATGAGTTTTGTGCTTCAAGGGGCTTTGTCAAGAAAGTGTATAGGCAGCCCACTCAATGGGAGAAAATATTTGGAAATCAATTTTTAAAATGGGCATCTTTTCATGTGCTTTATAGCCATTTGTATTGTTGCTTGTTTTTTAATTTTTTAGATGTAGGATTTCTTATATATGCTGAATATTAGGTCCTTATTAGATAAATGGTTACCAAATATTTTCTTCCACTGTGTAGGCTTCCTTTTCACTTTCTGGAAAAATGCCTTTGAAGCGTAGAAGTTTTTAATTTTGAGGAGGTCACATTTATCTATTTTTCCTTTTGTTGCTCACTCTTTGAGTGTAAAGTTTATGAAACCATTTCTTTTTACAAGATCTTGTAGATACTTCCCTACATTGTCTTCTAGGAGCTTTATGGTCTTGGATGTTATATTTAGATCTTTGATCCATCTTGAGTTAATTTTTATATAGGGCGTGAGATGGTGTTCTTCTCTCATTCTTTTGGATATAGATATCCAGTTTTCCCAGCACCATTTGGGGAAGACCCACACAAGAACCAAAATAATATTGAATTTCCCTCCTGGGGAGACTTGCTACATTCTCTAATAGAATGGCAAGAAGCCCTAGAATACATTGACAGTGCCTAGTGAAGAACAGACCAATACGCCAGGCCCTTGAAATTGTTGCTTGTACTTATGAACCCTGTTCTTGAGAATTTGAAACTTAGCTTACAATTATATATTTCCTAAGAGTTACCTCCTGAAAGCCTCCTGTTGCTCAAATGTGGCCCCATCTCTAAACCAAACTCAGCATATAAACTCACTACGTTCCCCCCCACCGGCATGGAACATGGCTCCCAGGGATAAGTCTCCTTGCCACCCAAGGATTATGACTAAATGCCAACTAGCAATGCATTTGGGGAAAAAAACCTTGACCAAAAGGGAGAAAAATTAAATACAAATGTGTTCTTATAGCTGAGATTTCAAAGTAAGTTGGGAGGTCATCGCAGAGGTTACACTTATGCACTTCTTAGGAGGATCTCACTGCCACAATAAACAGTGCCTCAACCAGCAGTCTCCTGCAGGCTCTAGAGACATCTGGACTATATAGGCAGGGCAGACAACCCCAGGAATTTGGCATCCTGTCAGTGGCCTCACCTTGGAATATATGATAGCCTATCCCCCCAATGTTTCAGAGTTGGACTCATTTATAATGCTCCTACACATAGTTCTTATGCCCCTTTCATTTAAACCTATAATTAGCACTACACCCATTAAATATGTGTCCCAGAGATGTAAATCTTCCAGCGGTTCATATGATGGTTGAACTCTGAATCTCAGCAGAGTTGCAGCCAACACTTACTCTCCAGTTCATCAGACTCACCTAGGACAACTAACAAAAGGTTGATGATGGACAATTCCCATCTCCAAAAACAGAGTAACTACAACTGCAAACAAGACAGTTCCACCCATCTGCCCCATGGGATCTAAGTTGCTTCTCAACTGGAAGCAGAAAGGGCATCACCATTCCCAAATCCTCAAACTGAGGAATGAACAAACATAAACAGGGAATGCAATTATGGACTAAAGTAGACTTACTATTATTCTAATAATGGAAGAACTTGTAACATTGATATAAAGGCAGTGGTCACCAGAGGTTCTGAGGGGAGGAAGAGGGAATAATAGGTGTAACATGGGGCATTTTGGGGACATTGAAGTTGTTCTGCATGATACTGCAATGATGGATATAGGGCATTATACATTGTGTCAAAACCTATAAAATTGTGCAGTGCAAAGTGTAAACCATAATATAAACTATAGGCCATGGTTAGTAGGAATACTTCAATATGTGTTCATCAATTTTAGCAAATTTATCACACTAATGAAAGATGTTAATGGATGAAAGTATGGGAGGGAGACAGGGTGAGTTATATGTGAATTCCTTATATTTTTGATGTATCATTTATGTAATCTAAAGCTTCTTTAAAAATAAAAAATGGACAAAAGACTTATAAACACATTTCTCCCAAGCAGAAATACAAATGGTGAAAAAGCACATGAAAAAAATGACCAATATCACTAGCTATTAAGGAAATGCAAATCAAAACTACAATGAGATATCATCTCACACCTCACAGAATGGCCATTACTCAAAAAAAAAAAAAACACAGAAAACAACATACACTGGACAGGATGTGGAGAAATAAGAACGTTCCTTCACTGTTGGTTGGAATGTAGAATGGTGTAACCTTTGTGGGGGACAGTTTGGCAGTTTCTCAGGAACTAAATATAGAACTGCCTTATTATCCAGCAATCCCTCTACTAGCAATATATCCAGAATATAACTGAAAACTGTGATGTAAAAAGTCATTTGCACACCAATATTCATAGCAACATTATTCACAATTGCCAAAAGGTGGAAATAACCCAAGTGTCCATCAACTGATGAATGGATGAAAATAACGAGGTATATACATATGATAGAATACTATGCTGCTGTAAGAAAAAATGAACTTGGGACACATATGAAAACATGGATGAACCATTAGGACATAATGCTGAGTGAAATAAGCCAGACACAGAAGAGCAAATATTGTAAGGTCTCACAGATATGAACTGATTAAGAATAATAAACACATGAACTTAAAATCTAGAGCATAGGTTACTAGGAAATAATGAGGGCTGAGAAAGGGTACTGATGCTTAATGTATGTAGAATTTTTAAATTAACTTGATTGTAAAAGTGTGGAAATGGATAGAGTTGATGATAAGACATTATAGTGAGAATAACTAACACGGCTTGTTTATAAATGGGATTGTGGCTGAAACAGTTAGTATAGGGATGTAAATGTCAACTGAAGGAAAGCTGGAGAATAATATAGGGAATGAATAACATAGTCAACCTGGAGGTGGATAAGGATTGTGGAATAATACAAATACAAGAATGTTCTTCTATGAACTGAACAAAAGTACATCACTATTACACGATGCTATGAATATGGTGATGTATGGGAAAAATACAAGTAATGTAATTTATGGACTATAGTTAACAGCAATATTGTAATATACTTGCAGCAATGTCAAAGAAGATACCATATCAATGCCAAGGGTCAATAATAGGGGATATGGGATTTTTTCTTTTGGGCTAAGGAAGATGTTCAAAAATTTACTGAGGTGATGACTGCACAAGTCTGTGATGAAAGTGAGAGCCACTGAGCGTACACTTTGGATAGACTGTACAAGGCATAGGACTGTATAACACAGTGAACCATGTGGTGGAAGATGGACAGTGGCTAACCGTACGAATATGAAAGTGTTCTCTCATAAACTATAACGAATGTGCACTATTAATACATGTTGTTAACAATAGCGGGTGTATATATCCAATGTAAACTATGGACCATAGTTAATGGTAATAGTCTGATGATGTAATAAACCTTCGACAAAAATGTAAGCTGTTGGTGGAGGACTGAGTAATGGAATTTTGCACACCATGCATGATTGTTTTGCAAGCTCACAACTTCTTTAATAAAAATATATATTTAAAAATTTGTACAATTCAAAGTGTAAACCATAATGTAAATTTTAAACCTTGGTTAGCAGCAATGCTTCAATATTTGTTCATCCATTGTAACAAATCTAACACACTAATATAGGATGTTATTTATTAATATGGGAAAATGTGGTAGGGGAAAGGTGTGGTGTATATGGGAATCCCCTATACTTTTGATGTAACTTTTCTGTAATCTAAAACTTCTTTAAAAACAAGGTTTATTATATGAAAAAAAAATCTGTCTCTGATCCAAAAACCTCGTGTGACCATTGCAGACAAAATTATTAAAGATTAATACTATAAACCTAAAAAATAAATAACTTTTCTAGATTTTAATCCTAAAAAAAGATCAAGGAAAAAACAATATCAATGGAAATATTATTAATTTCTTCATTTTAAGCACATGCTCCATGGAAATGCTTTTTTTTTTATTTTATTTACAAATTTCAAAGATTCACACAAACTGATTACCTAAGAAGAAACAATTCCCCATTCCCCCATCCTCTCATCAGCTGGTAACCCCTAATCTACTTTCTCTATATATGAATTTGTTATTCTAGATATTTCATAGAAATGAAATCTTATAGCACTTGTCCTTATATGTTTTGCATATTTCACTCGGCAGGATTTCAAGGTTCATCCATGCTGTAGTATGCATCAGAACTATATTCCTTTTTACAGCCAAATAATATTCCATAGTGTGTATATACCACATTTTGTTTATACATCCATCTGTTGATGGATGCTTGGGTTGTTTCCACATTTTGGCTATTGTGAATAATGTTTCTATGAACATTGGTGTTCAAGTATCTGAGTGAGTTTCTGTTTTCAATCTCTTTGGGTATATACATAGGAATGGAATTCCTGGGTTATTGGTAATTACACATTTAACCTTTTGAGGAATGGCCATGCTGCTATCCACAGTGGCTGCACAATTTTACATTCCTACCAACAATGCTCCAACAATTGAGTGCTCCAATTTCTCTGCAGCCTAACACTTATTTTTCATTTTTCTAATAATAGCCATCCTAGTAGGTATGAAGAGGTACCTCGTTGTGATTTTTTCAATTTTATTGATACATATTAATAAAGTATAAATCCATCCAAAGAATGCAATCAATGGTATTTGGTGTTATCACATGTTTGTCCATTCATCACCCCAATCACTCCCAGAGCACCTTCATTATTCCAATAATAATAATAAACAAAAACAAAACTCATCATTCTCAATCTCTCTATGTGCGTTTGATTTGTATTTTTTGTATTTCTCTTTCCCTAATGGCTGGTAATGTTGAATATATTTTCACGGGCTTTTTGGCCATTTTTATATCTTCTTTGGAGAAATGTCTATTTAATGCATTTGCCCATTTTTATATTGGGTTGTTTGTGTTTTGTTGTTCAGTTGTATAATTTCTTAATACATTATTTTTATATGTATTCAATTTTAAAAATTTGGTTTGTTCAAACATTTAGTTCTTCTATCCATTTTGGGTTCATTTTGTTATATTTGTTGAAGAGATTATTCTTTCCCATTTGAGTGGGATTGGCACCCTTGTCAACAATCAATTCAATTGGCCATCTATGCAAGGATTGATATTTGAACTCTCAATTCAATTCCATTGGTCTATATGTTGGTCCTTGTTCCATAGCTATGTTGTTGTGTTTTTTTTCACAGTACAATTCCATTTTTATATAAGTCGAAAGTGGGTAAAACTAAAACCAAGCATATTGATATATACATACTAGTAAAAACATTTTTCAAAAGTGGGTGGGAATGCGGGGTATTACCATAGAGTCAGGGTAGTAGTTGCCTCTTAGGGAGAAAGGGATATCAAGATGGAAAACACAGGGTCATTCTGGAGTACTAGCATTATTTTTTCTGTAACTGGTTTGTGGTTACATAGCTCTTTGCTTTATCTATCAAACTATACATCAGTTTAATATACATTTCTGTAGGTTTTATTTACAATAAAATGTAAAACTAAAAGAAGGAGGGAAGACTTGTACTACCATATCTTAAACCAATGAAAGCCATGATTATTAAAAGTGTGAAAGAAATTAGAAGGCCCAGAAATAGGCCAAAGACACATAGGAATTTAATATTTGACAAAGATAGCATTATAAATCAGTGGGGAAATGGTAGTTTATTTAATCTGATAATGAGCCAACTGGTCAACTATCTGTAAAAACTAAAATTAAATTTCCACCTCATACTGTATGTAGCAGTTTAATATTATATATGAATTCCAAAAAGAGGTATTGATTATGTTTGTAAACCGGTCTGTTCCTCTGGGCATGATAACCCTTTGATTGTATTAGATTCAGATGAGGCATCTGATTAAATTATGTTAAGATTAGGTCTTTGATTCACCCACATCATTACAGTGCAACTCAGCATTGAGTCCCAGCTCCCATGGTGGGCTGATAAAACAGACTCTCACAGAGAAGTAGATACACAGAGAAGAGAACAGAGGAAGAGAGACAGCTCATTAGACATGGCAGAGGCCCAGGGAAGAGAGATAAGCCTGATAGTCTACAGCCGACCTTGTGATGAGACTAGAGCAACTGAGCCTGAAAAGAAATGAGCCCTGGAGAAAGAGACGAGCCTTAAACCAGCCTACAGCTGAGATCAGAAGGAGCTAGGACCATGGAACCTTAAGAGGAAGAAGGAAGGCTGAACCCTTGCATACATCACCCACCATCTTGCTTAGTACATGGCAACAGAGTTTGGTGAAAAAGTACCTCTTATGGTACCTTGAGTTGGACTCTCTAGGGCCTTGTGACTGTAAGCTTCTACCCTAAATAAATACCCTTTATAAAAGTCAACATATTTCTGGTACTTTGCGTCAGCACTCCTTTGACTGACTAATACACCATATCCCAAAATAAATTCAAGATGGATTAAAAGTTCCTTTTGAATTAAAGATATGTGAAAAAGTGAAATAATAAAAGTACTAGAATAAAGATATTGATCCATTCTCAGGAAAGGGAAAGCATGCTCATACATACATGCAAAGAAAAAATCTACACTGAAATACCATAAACTGTATTAAAAGGTAAATAACACACCCAAAAGTAACTACAATATATGACAAAGAATAAACATTCTTAATTAATAAAGGACTTACAAAACAATAAAGAAAGAAAATTCTTCAAGGGAATAATAGGAAAGAAATGAACAGCCATTCTCAAAGTAATGAATATAAATGGCCAATAAGCATGAAAAAAAACCTTAACAGTAATCAAAGAAATATGAAATGTAAATGTAATCGTTTTCTGTGATTATTAAACTTGCAATATTTTTTCTTTTTTTTATACTTGCAATATTTTTAATAGTAATTTCAATTCTAGGAGTTTGATATTTTAGTGGGAATGTAAATGGACATAATCTTTGTGGGGAATAATGTACATCAAAATTCTTAAAAACTTGCATATCCTTTCACCGAGCTATTCCACTTCTGAAAGTATATCTTCTGGAAACAGTCATTTTTGTACAGATGTGATTATCTCTTAAGATGGTGATCACATCATCGTTTACAAGTTACACTACCATACAATCAATCAAATTGTTAAAAAATGGGAAATTGATTTTTTTAAGTTATGGTACTTCCATTAAATGGAATATTCTGCAGCCATCTAAAATACAAAGTATTTAATAATATGGGAAAATGTTTACAATATAGAGAGGAGACTATGAAACAATGTATAGTATGATTCCAGTTTTGAAAATATAAATGTATAGTTATGCATAGAAAAATAAGTAGAAGTACATAAACCTAATGTGAAGAGGCTCTCTCTCTGAGTGACAGCATTACAAGTGACTGTGTATATGCTCGTGAGCCCTTCCATATTATCCAGCTTTCCATAAATAATAATAAGTTTCTCATTCTATAAAGAATATGTGAGATAGAACATCAGATACTTTTATGTTGTAAAATCATTTCCTTTAAGTTTTAAAGTTAAAAAATAATTGAGATTTTTAGCTCAGTATACTTTATATTTGCTTTTTGGAGGAGGGGAGAGGGAATTGGGGGAAATGAAAAGCAGTAGCTATGACTAGAAGTGGGCGATATGGAACTGAGCCTTTCCTATCCCATGTATTAACACATCTGACCCAAATGTATTTTCAAAAAGTAAGAAGTTAAATTTAAGTAAGCACCAGTAAAACATCACCATTAGCACTTTGAAGTTGCTTTAATTATTATTTATTTTTCCTTTCAACACTGTTTAAAGGTACCAACATATTAGACAAAAAAATCTTTGGTAAGTGTATATATATAGTTTCTCTGGAGACAACGATATAATCCTTTAAGATGACATGAAAATGGATATATGTGAGATTGCGGTATCTGCAGCCTTTATATGCCTCTTTTAGGGGCAAAAATGATGTGACAGCAAGACAGCAATTCAATTGTATCTTTTAAAAAAATTAACTTCCTTACCAAACTTTAAAGTCCTATCATCCATTAGAGCAAGTAAAACACAAGCATAGCTATTCCCTTTACCTACATCAGTCCCCTTAGCCTCTGCCTAGACCTCATGTTAGTTAAGGCAAATCTGGTTACCTAGAAAGACCCTCCACTTTCCAGCATCTACTAAAAGTACTTATTCCTAATCAGGAAAGATAGCATTCTTCCTAAGGGAAAACAGAAGAAGAAAATAAACATTTGTTAAGCATTTCCTATGAGCTCCTTCCTAGATACTTCACATCCAATACTTCAATAACACCATGCAGCCATGTATAAAATTCTCTAGAATTCCCTTTCCTTCTTCACTCAATAAAAAATAACAAAAATTAAAAAAAAATTTATATGTATCCATTACATTTAATTGATAAATGCATATATTTATTCATCTTTGTTTACTTTTTAGTTTTTAATTATTTATATTTTCAATTACTAAATGTATAAAATAAAGTAAAAAAAATAAAATAAATAAAAAAGGGAGTTATGTCTTGCTCATTCATTGTAAGTGATGCTTGGGACAACTAAGAATTTCACTGAAAGACAAGTAATAAATGCTA
>JAQZBX010099390.1:0-11479 GCA_029593785.1 Cabassous unicinctus
ATGGAAGCCCCAGCACTGCGGGCAGGGTGCAGCTTTAGGGGTGGGCTGGTCTTCACTGAGCCGGGGGTGTCTGTCTTCTTACTGGACTCCATTTCAGGAAACAGAAATTCTGTAGGAAAATAATAATGACGAGTAGGTCAGGTGCGAATACAGCATCCTGTACAAGGAGCAAACAGCTTTGGAAAGGCAGAAATGCCTGTGAGGTACACTTCTTTCAGCTCTAAGTAACACACAAGAAGCTTTACTGCCTTTAATATGTAATAAGGAGCAAGACACTCAAATATGCTTCATTCCTTTCTACTTTACCCAAACATTAGTCTATTAACTTTACTACTTAAAAAAAAAACCTTTATAAAAATACATTTTAAATTCTATTTTCAAGACTCTTTAAAATACAGTAAGGCTTCAATTTCCATGCATCATTCCCATATTTTGGCCAAAGCAACAGCTGCTCCCAGCCAATTTCATTTTCTCATTGGCCTCACTGCCAGGTGACATCCCGTGACACAGTTCAGGTTTGCACGGTCATACCGTCACGGCACTGGACTCAAGCCAGCGCTCAGCATCTCTCCACCCACACAGCAGAACTTCCTGGGACAGACAATGGTCTCCAGAAACCTACACCTCTATTCCCTATGTGAAACCCCCAAGAGTGAGCCCCCAGAACTCAGATTTTGATGTGACACAACCGGTGTCCACTGCTGCCCTCCACCTGGCCCCATCCTCACTCGGCTAACCTGTAACCATGTGACCCAGTGCCTCCCACCACGGAGCACCAGGCTGAACCTGTGGGTACGCACGAGGCGCCTTCATACCCTCTCTGTGATGCCCATGTGAGCATCTGTGCATCTGTGAGGAGGGTGGAACAGGAGTCTGGGGTTCCCATCTGAACATGGGGCTCCCAGGGAGGTGGGCTGGTAAAGGCACATTGGGAGTCAGTGGGTGTCCTGGGCCCCTTGGGTGCAGGCTCTGCTGGCCCTTGAGTGCTGGTTGGCTGTTTCACACCTGCAAGTCCCTTCAATGTGCAAAGTAAGCACTTTCAGGAATAAGCAGCTCTGTCGGCTGGGACCCTGAGGTCAAGTAAATTTTCATAAATAAGGCTACAAAGAAGCTGAATAAAACTCCAGAAGAAACATTAGCTTTAACAAGAATTGCAATATGCATTAATAAATTGATGAATGATCCTAAATATTCACTAACATTTATCTACAGCAGAAATTAAACGTGTTCAGATGGATGGTGGTTTCTCTTTTCTCCGGTACACTTTTCTTGATTTTCTGTATTTCCTATGAGTTGTTATAATAAAGGTCCACAACTCATTTATTCTGACTTTATTCTGACAGATTATTTATTTTGACTGCTGGACAAGGCTGAGATGGACCTAACCTACCCGATTACTTTCTCCTGGACCCAGCTCCTTCTGATTCTTTCTCCCTAAGGCCTCTGCCTGGCAGCTCTAGCACCCCATGTGTCAACCACCATCCCGTCTCTCACTCGGCCTTTGCCCACCCCCACCCCAGTGGGGAGCACCCAGTTCAGCGATGTTCCCACGCGTGCTCCGGCCAGGAAAGGAGGGGCTGGGGACTCAAGTCTGGACCAGGCTCAGAAGCCCCGGGGCAGATCAGCTGCCCAGGACTGACCCAACTCCCTCTGCCCAGGAAGGCAGCAGGCTTGATTCCCTCAGATAGACGTCCTCGCTTCTACCCCCTCCGTCCTCTGCCTTCCCGTTCCACACAATATGGTCACGTATTTGGTGACTTTCTTCCATAGCCACACTGTGTTCTTACCATCCATTTTTACTACTTACAAAAACAAGGACCAAATTCTTTCTACTCACAAGGCCCTGGCCACCCCTGCCGCCATGTGAGACTCAGTGCCACGGGCCAGTGCAAGGAGCATGGCCGCGGACCTCGGGTTTTGCTGGAGCAGGAGGCCGCCTCACCGCACACCTTGGGTGCTGGGAGGTGTGCTGGGGTGCAGAGCTCCCTCTTCCTGAGTCTCGTTCCTTGAACTGCCCCTACCTGCATCTTTATGCGCCTTAAAGAATGAACATTTACAGCTAAGGATGTCTAGGAACCAACACCAGCAGGAGAATGCTTTGACAGATTAATAAAATGGCATTCTAGCCCCATTGGGGTTAAATTTTAAAAGTATGGGAGCCTCAGGAAAAATTCAACTATGTGTGAAAATTTTTAAAAAGTTTTTGAAATGACCTCAACAGGCTTTCCTGGAATGAGCGTCCCCAGACCCGCAGGCACGGGGGCTCCTGAGGTGGGGGCTGCCCTGCACCCTAGAAGGGCGCCTGACAAGGTGGTGCTCAGGACACATTGCTCAACTCACAGACAAGGACACGGTGCTCGGAGCCACTCTGCCAGCTTGTGTGTTTCTTGTGACAAGCTCATTATTCCAGAAGCAGAAAACACTTCAGGTTTTGGGATCTGAAGTTACAGTTTCATGCCCTGAAACACCCTGCTTAGATTATAAACTACTTGCTACTTGGTTTATTATTTTATCCTGTAGTGCTTCAGAAGCTGTGTTCAAGAAACAATTTTTGATAAGAAATGCTTGGTTCTTCAGAGGTGAATTTCTATTTCAAATATGAGGGACAACTAATTTAGAAACTACAACATGCCATACATACGAACAAGCAAAGAATATAGTTTTTATAGAATTCTAAAGAGAAACGAACAGGCGCAAAAGGTAACCCAAGCACATAGCTGAAAACGCACAACAGTCCTGTCCTAAAGGGCACAGGAAAGCCCGAGGCTGGCAAGTTGCTCCTGGCTTCCCCACAACCTGGGGTGCTACAGCGGCTTCCTGCGACGCGGGGAGTGACGCAGCTCCCCTGCAGAACGGGGCACTGACATGGGCATCTTTGCAAACGGGTCCCTGGGGCCTCTCCGAGCCCTACCCAGCCCCCCTCCCACATCCAGTCTCACGCGCAGCCTGCTCCTGAGCTAAGCCTCTGGCCAGGTAACGATCCTTCAGGGAAGGAGGGAAGAGAGGCCCTGTGGTGCTCAGGCAGCAGGTACAAGGAGAAACAGAACTGCATCGGTATTTACTAGAAAGAAGCAGCACGAGGAAACTATCCAAACGCGGAACGTCTAGAACAGGTAAATCCATAGAGACAGAAGGCAGATTCCAGGTTGCAGGAGGAGGAGGAGGAGAAGTGGGGAGTGGCTGCTAGTAGGTCAGGGCTTCTTGTCTGAGTGACACAAATATTGTGGAATAAGTGGTAACGGTTCTGTTAATATACTAAAAACCACTGAGTTGTACCCTTTGAAAGGGTGAATTTTATGGGATGTGGATGTTATATCTCAATTTTTAAAAACTATCTCAACAACAAATTTTACAAACTGTTCAAAGCAGTCCAGTTGAGGTTTGGCTAACTTGTGATACTTATATAAACATGTACTGTGCCACAATCTTTAAAATAAGGATTCTAAAACTGAAATTGCATGGTGCCTGCTACTATGGACAGTGTCTGACATAAGAGGGGATAGAGCATTTTCACTTTTATTTTAACAATACACTCAGAAAACAAACAGCAACCTAAGACATGAGGTTACAAAGTGACAGTCAGTACCCAATGCCCCAGCTCCAATCCCCCAAGGTACACGCTTACTTCTGATGCCTGTGTGTCCGTGTACATGCCTAGAGATGAGGTACACACATGAGAGCACCTTTTTCCCCACACCAACCAATCCATACATGCAGGCCGTGCTGCAACTTTCCCCTGCACTGACACTGATCTGTATCAGTGCACAAACACGGACCTTCTGGCCTGAAAGGGCTGCAAGGTACTTGGCTGCATGGGTCACCGCAATCTACAGAACAAGCTCTCTGCTTGGGAAGATTAGGCTGTTTTCCATGTCTTGCTCTCACAGACAATTCTGCAATGAACATTCCTGGTCAAAACGTCTGTGGTGCATGAAGTGCTGGGTCAAAGAAGAGGTGCATTCAAAACTATACCTGCTGCCAAACTGCCTTCTCAGAAGGTGGTACCGATGTGTACTTCCTCCAAGGCTAACAAGCTACCACACAAAATACTATTCTGGAGGGCACGGCTGTTCCTTTCATTCAAATGCAAGGCTTCCTGCTTCATCTTGGCCTCAGAAGAGCTTTCTGGAGAGCGCTGCTGGCCACGTTGCTGGCCCCGGGCTGGGACTGCTCTCCCCAGCTCAGCGAATGTCCACCGAGGGCCTCTCTGCACATGCCATCTCCAATGGCGCCGTCGGCAAGGCGCCCGCAGGGTCCTGGGCGGCATGCACTGTGAGGATCTTCCTTAGTTAGAGGAGGGGTTCTTAAACCTTTTTCGGTTCCAAGGATCTCTTTGCCAGTCAGGTGAAAACCACAGACCCCTTCTCAGAATGTAGCGACATATAGTTTTATGACACTAAACTAGCATGGGGTCTAACAACTATCATAATTTTGAAGTATGGATAAGTGTAGGCGATTTTTCGAGATATGCAACACTGTAACGTGACATGAAATGAATACTACTGTAATTTCCTGCATACATTCATAAGTGAAGGAAATGCTAGATCTCAGAAGTGAGAGTAAATAAAGGTAAGTTGATTTTTTTCAATTCAAGCTCAGGGACCCCTGGTTAAGAACCCCTGCGTTAGGGATTCTGCAGAGGTCTGCCAGCCAACTGCACCACATCTTGATAAGAAACTGGACACCCACAAAAAACACAGCTCTGGGCCTAAAACAAGGGGACCTGGGGATGAAGGAGCCTGCCCCTGCCCTTACACTTTGGAGGGAGCCATGGCAAACTAGGATGGCTGAGGAGCAGGTGGGGGCCAACAACCATGACCACAGCAGAACATGAGAAACTGGGAAGTGCAAAGGGACCTTCAAAAGAGGAAGACATCGCCTCACCTTGGGGACATGTGGGGTGCTTCCCAAGTTGGGCCTGGGGCATGAATCCAATTCTATCAGAGAAAGTCAAGGACAAGCACTGTGTCTGGTGGCAGGAACAGGGGGAGACCTGACTGCAGAGGTGCTGCAGAAAGGCCAGCAGGCCCCTTCCCTGGTGCAGACACCTGGGCACAGTCACCTCTTGGAGCTGCAGCCCGATTCTCACAGCACTGTCAGGCAGCAGTGAGCCGAGACATGCAGAGCCTTCTGAAAACACAGCAGGTAGACAGACAAGCTCTTAAGTCTGATAGGGGTAGGGATGTTTCCTCAGCCTAGGCTGCTCAAAGCTTTTGTACAAAGAGCCCCTTCTCGGCAGTTAGGCAAGAAAAAAAAATAATAGGAATCCAGGTTGGAACGGGCGACATAGAACTCTCTCTACTTGGAGATGACAAGCTCTTGTACATAGAAAATCCTAAGGACTTGAACAAAAACTAGTTGAACTAATAATGTGTTTATTAGTGTTATAGGATTCAAGATCAATATACTATAAAACTGTATTTATATACACTAGCAGTAACAATCCAAAAATGAAATTAAGAACTCAATCACATTTATAATAGCATCAAAAAGAGTAAAAATACCTAGAAATAAATTTAACAAAAGCAGCACAAGACCTGTACATGGAAAATTTCAAAACATTGTTGAAAGAAATTAAAGACTATCTGAAAATTGGAAAGAAATCCCATGTATGGATCAGAAGCCTTAACATTGCCAAGATAGTAAGTCTTGACTCTTCAAATTCATCTGCAGAGTCAATGCACTCTTTATCAAATCTCAGCTGGTTTTTTTGGTTGCAGAAATTGATTAATTAATCCTAAAACTCATATGGAAATGTAAGCGATCCAGAATAGACAAAACAATCTTGAAAAAAAAAAAGATCAAAGTTTGAGGACTCACTTCCTGATTTCAAAATCTACCACAAGCCTAAGCAATCAGAACAGTGTGTGCTGGCATAAAGACAGACATACAGATGCCCGGAATAGAATTCAGAGTCCAGAAATAAGCCCTCATGTTCATGGGCAACTGGTCTTTGAGAAGTGCGCAGGGCCCTCCCTCGCCGGGGAAAGAAGGGCGCGCTTGGCGTTGGCGGTCTCGCTCCTGCTGCACTCTCTTCACAGGCTGTGAGTGCCTCCTCCCGCTCAGGCACCCACTCGCTCGGGCTCGGGCACAGACAGTATTGCTTCAGGGAGGACAGTGGGTGGGTGGGTTCTAGGACCTCCCTGGCTGGTATCCTTTCTTGCTTTTCAAAAGAATGTACAAAAAATGTACAAACGCGTGACGATAGAACGAGTCCCAGGACCTCACAACCGCTGCACGGTTAGCATCTACCTGGGTGCCCCCGCCTCAGCCTATCCTCCTGTTTCTCCACAAAAGGAACCATCAGCCTGAACTTTGTGCTAGAATTCACTTGCTATCATATAAATCCTTCTTCATTAGCAATAGAAATATGATTTTGTTTTTGAACTTCATAAAAATGATGCCATACCCCGTGCAGCCCTCTGGGATTTCCTTACGCCCTCAGTATTAGGTGCTCACCTGCGTGTGGTGTGTGCAGACAGACTGCCTCGTGTTCTGCTGCTCTCTAACACGCTCCAGTGCACTTGCCCGTGCAATTACCACAGCGCTCCCAGTTTCTGTATCAGTAATAGCGCTGAGCACATGGGCACAAGTCTCCTGGGCACTGGAGCTGCTCTAGGGAATGACCGGCCATCAGGGGTTAGCAGCCTAAGGCCTGTGGGCCACAGCTAGCCAACTGTGTTAGTAAGGCCTCGAAGCCAAGAATGACGGTTATATTTTTAAAGGGTTATAAAAATAAACGAAACAAAAACATATGACAGAGATAGTATGTGGTACACAAAGTCTAAAATATTTACTTTTGTCCTTTACAGAAAGCTTGCCAAGGCCTGCTCCAGACTCTACATCTAGAGAGAGGAGAGGAACTGCTGGTTTGTAGGCTGCATGGAAGTCCAGGCTAGCGCAACAGACTGCCCTCCAAAGCAAAGCCGGCAGCGTGGGAGCTGGTTCATCTACACCTTCACAGAAACACTTGGAATTAGCAGGCATCACAATTTTTATCAAGCAAGCAGGTACAATGGTCTCCCCCTGCCCCCCCCAATCATTTAAAAGGTTGAGCATCTTTCCATATGCTCATGTGAAATGCCTGGTTGTGTCTTCTTGCCATTTGTTAAGTGGGTTGTCTTTTACATATTGATTTGTGGGAATTCATATATCCTAATTACCAATCCTTTGTTAGTTAAATGTATTAAAATGTTTTATCCTGCGAATATTCTCGACCTGATTTTGTGATAATCAGGGTAAACTAAACATTCGCTATATTAGAAACCATGCATGTGTCCCCAGACCTAGTTTTTCTCCCTAGGTCTGGTTTTTAGAATGCTGGTGATAAACTAAGCCTGATTTATTATATGACCATCCTGTATGGGAAAAGACTGTAACTTTGAGTATCTTTGGTCAGCCTTAAGAGATATAGCAGGGGGACGGATGTGGCTTAAATGGTTGGGCGTCCATCTCCCATATGGAGGGACCTGGGTTCAATCCCCGGGACCTCCTGGTAAAAATAAAAAAAAGAAAAATATAGAAGGCGTGTGGGCCACCAAGCCCCATGCGTGGGTGTGCTGCCAGGCCCAGGGAGCAGGTGCACCGTCAGGCCCCACAAGCCACACGGCAAAATGATGACGTAACAGGAGAGTGACACAAGGGAGAGCCAAGACGAGATGCACTGAAAAAACAGGAAAAAAGGTTGCACAGGCGGTAGGACGCCTCTCTCCCACATCAGAGATTCCGAGGATTGAATCCCAATGAAGACAGGAGGAGAAGGATGAGAAGAGAGGGCAGGAAACAGACAGAGTTGCACAGTGAATGGACAGAGAAACAGCAAAAATGGGTGTGTGTGTGTGTGTGTGTGTGTGTGTAAAAATGGATAAAAGTAAATAAATAAATCCTTAAAAAATGTACAGAGGAGGAAGATATGGACTATAGTTAGTAGTAATACTTTGACGATGCTCTTTCATGATTTGTTGGCAAATGTTTCACAACAATGCGGGGTGTTTGTGGGGGGGGATGGGTGATGTGTGGGAGCCCTGTGTGATGTTATGCATGTTTGTTTTCTAAGTTTACAATGTTTACTGAACACTTACAGTTTCAGTATGTTCATGTATGAATGATTTGCTTCAATAAATTGCTTTAAAATAATAAAAATAAAAAATAAATAAAATGTTTTCTCCCAATGTGTAGCTTAACTTTATTTATGGTGTCTTTTAATCAAGAAAAGTTCTTAATTTTAGTGTAGGAGAATTTATCCCTAGGTTGGTCTCTTAAAAATGTGAGGCTGATGAAAAAGAGCAACCCAGTATATCTGAAACCAAAATAGAAAGCAGCTCTATCACAGAATCATTTTCAAAAGTGACATTCTGCTCAAATAAGACTAGCAAATGAGACACAAACTATTTTCCAATAGACTAATTGCTCAAGGAAAAAAACTCTTCCTGAACAAAACCTTACTCAAGGAAGAAATGACCAGAACCCTTTCTGTGTCAGTGAGATGAGCAACACACGCCTTAGGCTGCACAAAGGAAAGCAGGCGCTCGAAGAGCCTGGCAGGTACTGGGACCAGCGGACAAAAGAACAACCTCAGGGCCCTGGTGATCCCAGACTCTACCAGCCATCAACTGGCATGAAGAAAGGTCTGCTCTGATTTAAGGTGTACAAATCAACTGGTCATATCCTGAAACAATTAGGAAAATATGAATAATGTTTTTCAGTCTTAAAATATGACATAAATACCCACCTAGCATCCCAAGGAGAAAGGAGTTTTGAATTTAAAAACACAACCACGGAGGCAAATCTCTCATATGCAACTCAGAAGTACACGAGGATGCGTATTCCCAGCGTCAGCCATGAGCTGGTGCACCATTGTAAGCATGAAGAGATGGAGAGCACGGAAGCGAGCCTACTTCAGTGATACTTACATCCATGGAACAGGGATGGTAAAACTCTCAAGAAAACCAAAGAAAACAAAATTCCTATCTGTAGGACCAAATTTGCAATAGCAATGACGGAATGGTTTTCACCAGCATGCCCTGAACCCAAAAGGTACTCAACAAAGATTAACAATGAATATTCATTCTGATTTTTATTTTATTTCTCCCTGTAATCCATCTTAAATTCTTTATGAAATCAGGCAGGGTGTAAATAAATTAGGCAAATGCAAAATTGATCGCAATATTAAAGAACTGAGTAGTAAGTGATATCAGCAAAAATCGTTGAGTAAGGAACTCCAAAGTTCATCCCTCAGTAAAAACAATGGGAAAAAAATTGGTAAAAATGGTCAGAATCAACATTTTCAGAACTCTAGAAACTAACCAAAAGCTTGCAGCAATGAGATGAACACTTAATCAAGAAAAGCCAGCTGAATCTTGATAAGAACAACGAATTTTGTGGCGGGTTAACGTACTCTGGCCCCTTCCCCAGCTCACAGCAGTGGTGGCCTTTGAGATAAGAGGCCGCACTCCTAGAGTAGGTGCTGGCAGCAGCGGGAACAGGACAGACCTCATCTGCAACCTTCATCTCACCTCGTTCAGAACCCCTCCCAGTGCCAAGGTGGCAAATGGGGGGCATTTGCTGAAAACATTTATAGGCAAACGTATTAGTCACTGCTGCCTGGAACAACAGATAACATTTGGAGCAAACAATAGATTAACCAAAAGCTTGGGAAGAAGGGCTGGAGAATGAGAAGTTTTGGGGAATCAGGGCTTTGAAAAGCTCCAACAAATCCCTGGACTTCTAGAAGGCCACACACATGTCCCAGGGCTGCGCACCTGCACAGGCGCCACCTCCACCTCTGGCTGGCCGGGCTCTGTGGAGGCCAAGGCAGGACTGTAAAATGCCTGTTGGAGGCTGACAGTGAGCCCCAGTGCACACACAGTCCCTCTGCAAAGACTGTTTAGAGAAATTTCTGTCACATGACAAAGAATACAGACTTTGTGAAATTAGTTCAGAAAAGTCACGAAACAAATAACAATCACTACAACAACAGGCAACAACAAACCCTGGAGAGGGAGGAGAATCTGATTTCCAGAGTTGCCACATTGTAATATCCAAATGTCCAGTTTTGAACAAAAAATTACAAGATATGAAAAAAACAAATAATGGCCAATATACAGTAAAAAAGGCAGTTTATTCAATTTGTTCAGTTACTACTGTCCCTGAGGAGGCCCAGGTATAAGGCTTTACTAGACAAAGACTTTAAATCAGCTTCTTTAAATAAATCCAAAGAACTAAAGGAAACAATGAGAACAATATAGAGAATACTAATAAAGAGACAGAAATTATAAAAAGGAGATAAATAGAAATTCTGGAGTTGAGAAGTACAATAACTGAAATTAAAAGGGGCTCAACAGCATATTTGAGCAGGCAGAAAAAAGAATCAGTAAACCTGAAGATAGCTCAACTGAGATTATCCAGTCTGAGAAACAGAAAAAAAGATGAAGATAAATGAATAGTGCCTACGAGACCTATGGGACACCATCGAGCATCCTAACATATGCATAATGGGGAGTCCCAGAAGGAGAGGAGGAAAAATGGGGGAAAAACATTATCTGAGGATATAATGGCCAGAAGCTTTCTAAATTTGAGGAAAAATATTAACCTGCACATCCAAGAAACTCAATGAACTTCAAATAGGATAAACTCCAAGACATCCACATGAAGACATTATAATCAAACTGTCAAAAGACAGAGAGAGAGACGGTCTTGAAAGCAGAGAGGGGCAACTCGTCACATAAAAGGGAGCCTTGATAAAATTCATACCTGACTTTTATCAGAACCCACGGAGGCCTGGAGGCAATGGAATGGCATCCTCAAATTGCTGAAAGAAAAACACTTCAACCAAGAATTCTACATCCAGCAAAATCATCCATAAAAACTGAAGAGAAATTAAGACATTCACAGATAAACAAAAACCAAAGGAATTCATCACTAGTGGAAATACCCTACAAGAAAATGCTAGAAGTCCTTCAGACTGAAATGCAAGGACCTAGGCAGTAACTAAAATGAAGAAATAAAGAACACCATAAAGGTAACTACGTAAGTAAATATAAAAGTGAGTATTAATGTACTTTTTGTTTGTAACTTCTTTTTAAATTGACTTTATTTTCTTTTTGGTATACAGTTCTATGAGTACCACCTGTCCCCCACCTGCTTGCTGTCTGTGTCCGTTCGCTGGGTTATCTTCTATATCTGTTTCTCACCTTCTCTTCTCATTTTTTCTCCTCCAGGCTTCACCGGGATTTGATCCTAGGGACCTCCGATGTGGGAGAGAGGCACCCTGCCACTTGCACCACCTCAGTTCCTGGTTTCTGGCACGTCTTGCCTTGGCTCTCCCCCGTGTCTCTCTTTTGTTGCGTCATCATCTTGCTGCATGGCTCGCCATGCGGGCCTGGCTCTCCGCGCAGGCCTGGCTCACCTGCTCGCCTTTTTATTTTACCAGGAGGTCCCGGGGATCGAACCTGGGTCCTTCCATATGGTAGACAGACGC
>JAQZBX010099391.1:0-11479 GCA_029593785.1 Cabassous unicinctus
CATGTTTCCCTCCTCACCAGAGTTCATGAAATTTTTGATAATGAGTTTATGTTTAAATGCTGCTTCACATTAAATTTTTCAGGCATCAAAATTTAATTTTTATATTGAAAAACTTGACTCTTTTCCATTTACAACCAGTTTCTCAAAGCATGTAACGCTACAAACAATAAACATTTCCCCCTTGAAACACCTGTTTGTGAGTACTTTCATTATTTATTGACTGTAATTTAGTAGAAGAGCTACATCTGACTTTTTTCTAATTCATTCTTTTAAACTCAAAGGGCTGCAGTTGTCCATATGGGGAAAGAGCACTGACTAGTTTCATGGTTTGTCTGAAATTTAGAACTCTTCTAGGGGATTTAAGGACACATTTGGCATATATATTAGATTAAATTGAGAGGCAGTGAAAAATGATTATTAAAGTGTACTCATCCTCCTTTCATTCTATCTCATCTCTAAGGCAACATGCACGTTACTACATAGCTTTACTCAGCTCAACACACTATGGGCATTACTCAGTGCTCAAATGTATATATTTTTTCCTCACAAGATATTACAAAGTATTTCAAGACAGATTCCAATAAACTAATTGACACCAATATAAACTGACTGATTTCTGCTTATTTTCTCTTTCAAGCCAATATTTGAAATGAGGCAAGGATCTCTAGTGAATGACCCTACCACAGTCACTGTTTTGGAGAGATAAAGACACACAAACAGAATTAGTGGTTTTATTTTCCAATGTGAGGTTGATAATATACCTGATGTCACTTCTGATATTTATCATTTTAGGATTCCATTACATTTCCCTCTATTTACATTATGACATCTCATATATAATTCTGAAGCCTTTACAAAATATATGAATTCAAACATACATATTTGATTTGAATATGAGCAAGTTAAATATATTTTTTTTTCAGAGAGAAAAATATGCCAGGGACTTACAAAAGGAAACAATAATGCAAATTTACTTACTTTTCTGTCAGTCAATCATAACTTCTTTAAATTGCTTGAATACACTAATTCTTAAAGTCACTTAGTTGAAATTGGTAGGTGAGAAGAAGATTTTCATTTGAAATTCTCTTCACTTTTGCTGGTTTCCATGCTGCCATTCACAGGTTCTCTAAAAAATAGATATTTCTCTGAGATAGTTGTCTCCAACAATTTCTACTTTCTCTTGACATATTTTACCATTATAGACTTAAGAAATATTTTCTTATAAATTTCAAAACATAAATATATATATATATATATATATATATGTTCATTGTAGTGAAATGCTTGAAGCTCCTTTTTTGAACAAGATGATATTGCATATCTTTGGACAGGGACTGATGTTTGAATGATATTAACCCTGACTTTTCCTTTTTCTTATTTAGTTGGCTGAATCTGAAAATAAATGAATAAACAAATGGTCCTTGGTGATTTACATTCAAAGCCAGCAATGAATCTTTGGAGTAATTTTTTTTGGCAGAAGCAATTAACAAACACTGCCTTTGGGACAGTGTTCTTGGAGACGGTATGGCAACAACAAGTACCAGGTTATTTAATTCATTTTCTTATTTTTTATAAGCAGGTTAATCTCAGGAAATTGACATACAAACAACTTCACATATTTGAAGTGTAAAATTTGATAAGTTTTGACATATGTAAACTACTGTGAAAATATTACCACAGTCAAAAGAGAGAACATATCCATTATCCTGCAAGGTGTCCCTGTGCCTCTTTGTAACCCGCAGGCCATCTTCTTCCCATACACTCCTGTTCCCAGTTGACCACTGGTAAAGTTTCTGTCAGTACGGTTTAGTATTTCTGTAAATTTTAAGGAAATGCAATCATAAAATATTGTGCTACTTTGTCTTGGTTCTTTCACTGAGCATGCTTATTTTCTTTTTTTCCCATTGTGTGTCTCAGTAGTTTATCCTTTTGTACTGCTGAACAGTAGTCCAATGCTGGTAGACCTATGGTGTTTCCAATGTCCAGCTATTACAAATAAAGCCACTATCAATGCTTGCATATGGGATTTGAAGGGACAGGTGCTTTCATTTTTAAATACCTTGGAGTGGAGTTCAATGGTTGGTCATAAAGAAGGTGTATGTTGAGCTTGTTAAGAATCTGCCCAACTGTTTTCCAGATTGCCTTTAGCACTTTACAATCCCAACATCAGTGCTGACATTGTAAAGTCCTTCCTATTACTTGCTCCATATCAATATCAACCATTAGCATGATCAGTTTTTTAAACTTTAGCTAGTCTAGTAAGGTGCACTGGTATCCCACAGTCGTTTGAATTTGCATTTCACTAATGACTAATGATATTTAGTTTGTTTTCATATATTTATTTGACTCCCATATACCTTTTCTACTAAATTTATGTTCAAATTTAAAATGTTTTTTAAGATATAATAATTCACATAATGTAAAATTTACCATTTTAAAGTAAAGAGTTCAATGATTTTAGTATATTCACAGAGTTGTGCAGCCACAATCATTATCTAGCTTTACATTTCATCAACCCTAAAAGAAACAACGTACCCATGAGCAGTCACACATTCTTCCAGCCACCGTACTCCCTGCCCCACCACAAACCTACTTTTTGTTTCTATAAATTTTTCTATTATTTTCAATTTAGTATAATTGAAACCATACAATATGTAGAATTTGTGTCTGACTTCTTCATGTAGCCTGATGATTTCAATGTTTTTCAATGTTGTAGCATGTATCATTACTTCATTCTTTTTATGTCTCAGTGATATTCCATTGTAGTGATATACCCTATTTTGTTTATCTGTTCATTAGTTAATGAATATTTGGGTTGTTTCCATTTCTTGACTATGATGAATTATGCTCCATGAACATTACTGCACATATTTTTGAATGTCAATGGATTTTCAAATTCCTTGGGTATACTCTTATGGGTAGAATTTCTGGATCCTGTAGTAACTATATCTTGAACATTTTGAGGAACTACAAAACTGTTTTCCAATGTGGCTGTACCATTTTACAATCCTACCAGGAATATATGAGGTTTCAATTTCTCCACATTCTTGTCAATGTTTGTCATCTTTATTTTAGCCATCCTAGTCGGTGTAAAGTGCTTTCTTATTGTGGGTTTAAGTTACATTTCCTGATGACTAATGATGTCAAACCACTGCTGTGAGCTTTTGGCCATTTTTATATCTTCTTAGGAATAATGTTCATTAAAATTCTTTGCCCATTTTTTATTTGTTTTATTTGTCTTTTTATTGTTGAGTTTTATGGATTTTTCATTTATACTGGAGACAAGTCTCTTATAAAATATATGATTTTGAATATATTCTTCTATTGTGTGGATCTTTCATTTACTTGATGGTGTCCTTTGAACCAAAATTGTTGTAAATTAGAGGAAATTCAATTCATTTATATTTTGCTTTTATTATCTGGGCTTTTGGTGTCATATAAAAAGAATAATTGCCTAACATTTACTTCTAAGTTTTCTTCAAGAATTTCATAATTTTAGCTCCTACATGTAGGTCTATTTTCCATTTTGATTAAATTTTTGTATACGGTGTCTATCCAGTTGTCCTGCATCAGTTATTGGAAAATCTATCATTTCCCCAGGAAATTTTTTGTACCAAAGCTCACTGATACTTTAAATTAAGGTTCTTATGTGAAGTAGCATTTTAAAGTAGATAATAAGATAGAGATGTATACTATAAACTCCAAAGAAGCCATTAAAAGAAAGGGGGCATTATAGATTATAAGTCAACAAAGGAGATAAAAAAGAATTTTTAAAACATACTCAGTTAATCAATAATATATGAATAGTATGGAAATAATAAGAGAATATTAAGAACTTTGTGCCAATATATTGAACATATTACAAAAAGGAACAAATTTCTTGAAAGACAAAAGCTACCAAATCTTCTACAAGAAGAAATAAACTAACTCAGTAATTTATAATACCCCAAATACTTACCTTTTCTGCTTCAAACAGTGTATTATCCTTTAAATAGATTGAAAACAATAAATTGATTTATATCTGTTCTAGTTTTCTAAAGTTGCTGGGAGCAAAATACCAGAAATGGGTTAGCTTTTACAATAGATATTTATTAGTGTAAAAGCTTACAGTTCTGAGGCCACAAAAATTTCCAAATCAAGGCATTATCAGAGATGCTTTCTCACCAAAGTTTGTCTGGTGGCAGATCCTGGACTCCTGCCATGTGTCAAGGAAAGATGGCAGTCGATTTCTCTTGAGGTCCTTGCCTTCCCCTGTATGCTCACTTTCTCCTCAGGTTCAGCTGTGGGCCATCAGGGATATGGTTCATCTCTCCTGGACTTCTTTGCTGATCCAGCTTCAGCTCTCTCTCAGCCTCCTGGGGTTTCCTTGTCTTTTTGTAGGCAGCCTGGAGTCCTCTCTCTCTCATGGCTGGGTAAAAGCATCAGCTCTCTTTTTCTGTCTGTTTCTCTGCATGTTTCTCTGCTTACATAAGACTCCCACAAGAGGGTAGAGATCCACCCTGGTCTCACTTCATTGACATAGTCCAATCAAAGGCCGAGAAGTGATCTAAATAAAGTGATCGAATCTAAAGTTCCCTTAACTGAATCTAATGCAAACTAATGGTCCCACACCTACAGGAAAGGATTAGCTCAAAAAACATGGTCTTTTCAGGGATTCACAAAACTTCAAACTGTCACAATATCTAACTACAAATTTATCAATTCTGGTACTTTTCACTTCTTTGTGTCAATCTATCTTTCCTTTTGTTATCTTCCTTCTGCCTTAAGGAATTTTTGTAAACATTTCTCAGAGGGCAAGTGCATTGTTTGATAATTTTTACAGTTTTTGTATATCTGAGAAATTTATTTTACCTATGCATTTTATAGATATTTTCACAAGGCATATTATTTTAGTTTCACAGGTTTTTGTTTGTTTGTTTTTTCACTTCAGTACTATATAGATATTGTTCCACACTCCTCTGGCATGCATTTTATATTGCCAAGAAGTGTGCTGTCACTTTTTCCTTTTTTAAATTTAAATCTGCATTAATGTTTCTTTTTTACTGGCTGCTTTTAAATTTTTCTTTCTATCAATTCACTATCTGTGTAAGCAACGTGGCTATAATGTACTTGATATATTTTTTTCATGGTTCTTGTGCTTTTGAGGTTCATTAATTTCTAAGATATATAGGTTTATAAGTTTCATCAGATTGGAAAAATGTTTGCTGTATGTACTCACATGAGTTTTCTGTCCACCATGCTCCTCTTTGGAGTCTCCATTTACTTGTATGTTAAACTGCTAGAAGTCCCACAGCTTGGCAATGTTTTGTTCAACTATTTTCATTCTTTTCTTCTCTTTGATTTATTTTGGGTCATTTCTATTGCTTTGTATTCACTTTTACTAACATTTTCATTTTCAGTATATAATCTACTGTTAATGCCATCCAGTGCATTTTTCATCTAGCATTCAAGTTTACATTCTCAGAAATTTGATTTATGATTTAAATATATATTCCATGTCTCTATTTAACAAGTACAATTTTTCTTCTACCTTCTTGAACATATGGAACCCAGTTATAATAAGTGTTTTAAGGTTCTTGCCTTATAATTTTATCATCTGTGCCATTTCTGCGCCTGTTATCTATTAATTTTTTTTTTTCATCTCATAATGGATCCATACAGTGTGGTTCTAGCACTTTCATGTTCTGGTATTAATGTTGAGCTGAGTTAATGAAATAAATACTATCTTTTTTAAAAAATGTGCTGCTTAATTTTGTAACATGTTAACTTGTGTGTAGTTGAGAAAAGTTTATAATTGTTAAAATATTTATAAATATTGGTTTCATACCGAATCTGACTCTATTCATCCTCCATGGAGACAATCACTTTCAACAACTTAGCTCATTTTACAGAGACATTATTTTTTCATGTTGCATATTTCCACTTGAATGTCTCTGTGGTATATACCACCTTCTTCAACAGATACATTTCTTGTTTCTGTCCTCTGCAAAGAATTAAATTGTAGTTTTTTACTCTATCAGTATATAGTGTGTACATTCTCAAGTCTATGAAAACTTTTAGTTTAAAGGCATATACTATGTACTATGTACATGTATATGATTATAATTATTTTATTGTACAACTGCTTTTCTTATGCAAAATTTGTTTCATATATTTATTTGTGTTGCTCTTTACTGTAACCATTAGCAATTCAAATGTCTATGAAAATGTAATTATGTCTCAGTACTTTGTATCTCATCTCTACAGACTGAACTCACAGAGCCCACTTAACACTTTCTTCACTCTGGGTTTGCTCTCTAGGTTTTTTTCTCTTTTATGTTAAGTCTGCTATTTACTGGATCTTTTTTTTGTTGTTGTTTACTCCTTCATTGAAAAAAAATCCTGTAATCTATAAAAAATTTTATGAACAACTGTAAAGAAGGTAAATATTTTGAAATCTTAATGTTTGGTAATTCAACCCTCACATTTGAATAGTAATTTTTATGGATATAGATCTTTATGTAGAAAATAACTTTTACTTATTCTTGAAATGATTCATTTTAATATAATTTCCAGTGCATTACTGTTGTCATTCTGTCTCTACATTTCTTATAAGTGACCTGTTATTTTTTGTTTTAATTTCTGCTTCCAAAATTATTTATCTTCTCTTTAAAGTCTATTGTTTTAAATAACACTGTAGGATGTTTTATAGGGTTCTTTTGTCATTCATTTTACTTGCCATTTTAATGACTTTGAAAACTCTCTTCTTCTGATTTGTTGTAAATTTCACTGATAAGTATTTCACTCTGTCTCCTTATTTTTTCTTAACTTACAACTCTACAAATATGCACTTAAATACACACGTGTATATATGAGTTCTTATATAGTAATGTGTTTTCTATGTTTTCCTTTTGCTTGCTCTATTTCTCTTTGTCTTCCCTCTTGACTCTACAACCCAAATACACTTCTTTCTTCACTCAGAATTAACATTTTGTGGTATAAATATCCATAATTTTCTCCATGCTAAATAATTTTATGTAACACATATGTATATGCATATATAATATTTATATAGAGAAACTTATAAAAAGAAATAATTGAGAGAATATGTGCAACAATTACATATACACAGATATCCATATACATGCAAATTTATTTACATACATAATTATAAGTATTTTGTTCATTGTACACATGACATGAATACAAACAGTATCATATTTTACACACATATTAATACCTTACTTTATACAATAAACACCTCCTCCTGAGATATACTGCAAATCATATGGTTTAACTGTGCTTTCCATACTATAAAATTATGTAACATATATTAAAATATAATTCAATAGTCATTTTTCTATTGGCACTATTTTATTTCCATATTTTTTCATGATGAACAATATTTCATGTACTATATACTATTTTTAAATACAGTATATCATTACTGAGTGTTTTTTGTTTCCATGGTCCGAATTCTCAGGAACAGAAGTGTTGGTGGAAGGGCATATGTATTTTTAAAAATTAAACTCTATTTTGAGATAATTGTAGATTTTCATGAGGTTTTAAGAAATGTTAGATGAATACAGTATATCCTTTATCCAGTTTTCCCCAAAGGGGACATCTTACCAAACTATATTTCAATATCAGGTTGGATATTGACATTAATACAATCAAGAAAAGATCCCATTACCGTGAATCTCCCTATTCTTTTCCTTTCACATCCATTACCCCCCTCCCTCTTTGCACTTCAGCCCAGAAACCTGGAAATCACTACTCTTTTCTGCTTTTCTATAATTTTGTCATTTCAAGAAAGTTACATAAATAGAATCATACCATATGTAACTTTTTAGGACCAACTTTTAAAAAATATATACCTCAGCATAATTCTCTGCAGAGTCAACCATGATGTTGCATGTATCAATAGTCTGTTCCTTTTAATTGCTGAGTAGTGCTCTAGTGTTTGGATATACTAGAGTTTTTAAAATCATTCATCCATTCAACAACATCTGACATCTGGGATATTTCCAGTTTGGGGCTATTAAGAATTAGGCTGCTATGAACATTTGTGTACAGGTTTTTGAATGAACTTAAGTTTCGTTTTTCTGGGATGAATTCTCAAGTGTATAATTGCTGGGTCATATAGTTGCATATTTAGCTTTATGCATATTGTATAAATTTTTGTTTTATGCATACTGTATAAAATCAAACAATTTTCCAGAGTTGTTGTATCATATTTTATTCCCAGAAACATTGTGTGAGTAATGCTATGCATCTTTTTCAGCATTTGATGCTGTCACTATTTTTTATACAAGCCATTAACATAGTTGTGTAGTAATATTTCATTTTGGTTTTAATTTGCATTTCTTCATGCCTAATTATGTTGAACATATTTTCCTACTTATTTGCTATTATATATCCTCTTCAGTGAAATATTGGCTTATATATTTTACACATATTTTTTCTGTTTGTTTAATTTTTTAATGTTGAATTGTGAGTGTTCTTTATATATTCTAGATATATGTCCTTTGTTAAATGTGTGGTCTGAAATATCCACTCTGTAGCTTGTCTTTTTATCCTCACAAAGTCTTTCACTGAGAAAAAGTTTTTATTTTGATGAGGGGCAATTTATAAACTCATCCTTTTTTGACCATACTTTTGTTGTCAACTCTAAGAACTCTTTGCCCAGCCTTAGATCCCAAAGATTTATTTCCTAAAAGTTTTATAGTTTTACATTTTATATTTAAGTACATGATCCACTTGACTAAATTTTGGTATAAAGTGTGAGATTTCTGCTAAGGTTCATTTTTCTTTAACTTATGGTTGTCTAATTGCCCACCTGAATTTATTGAAAAGTTCCTCACGGATCCTCAGTGACACCAGTAATGGAGAAAGTGGAATGCTTACCAGCCATTAACTGGCACTGTTTAGTTCAGTTTCCTTGATCCCAGATGGGGTTGGAGTATGAGCTCTCTGTTGGTTACCATGGCCATAATTCTGTGGGAGTAGGAAGAAGATGAAGCTTAGTGGTGACTAGCCCTACCTTGCATCACCACTTTAAGTTTCCTTCCTGCTGGTTGGGTGTGAGTGGAGGCTCAGCTGAAATTACACTGGTGAAAGAATTGTAGCAGAGGATGGATGATTAGTTCTCTGCTTGGCCTCACTAATATCATTGGGTGGGAATATCAGAGGTTACCACCTGCTTTCATGGGGTGGGGTTGGGTAGGGTGGAAGATCAACTTCTCACTTGGCCCCACTGAAACCACAGAGGTGGTGCGGGGGTGTTCTTTTGGTGTTTGCCTGGAGTAGTCTGGGCGTTGTCAAAAGGGGTTTCTGTTGTTATATCATCTTTTTCTCACTCTTATGTCTAGAGGAAAAGGCTTTTCTTGGAGCTTTAGTTTTTGGTTGTGCCTGCCGGTGATTCTGGATTGGTAGTTTCTCCAGTGCCCTAAGACATATGAGAGGCAAAAAGGAAACACATGGAACTAATTGCAGTCTAGTTTCTCCAGTCCTGAGCCCACCTTCTTCTTTCCAACTTTCAGAGACTTCCTATGTTTGCTTCTTGTGTAATGTCCAGGGGTTTTAGTTGTAAGGGAGAGGACCTGGGAGGAATGGAGCTACTCCACCTTCGTGGAATCAGAAGTAGGTCTGTATTTTTTAACTGAAATGATTGATTATTTTACAAAACAAATTTTGGCAATTTACATTTCACCAAACACTGTTTGAGAATACTCATTTTCTAAGGCTTCTGGCCAGCAAGATAGGTAGGAGCTCTTCTCCATGTTTCCAGTATCTCAATGTCACTTAATTTTGTAATTGAATAAGTGAGCTTGAGAAATATTCATACACTTGCTCCTAATTTGGATTTGTGATTTTGCAAATTACCTATTACTATTTATCATATTCCTTTTGATTTATCTATATACCGAGTTTCTGCATGTACAAGCTCTTTTTATAATTGAGATATTAGTTTATCACATATATTTCACTACTTTATTTATGATACATTTTGATTTACAAAATATTTAAATTAAACATATTTTTAAAAATCTCTTTTATTATCATTATTTCTGTGATTAATGACTTTTAATATTTTTAATGTACCACTTTTCTTCTTTTTATTAAGAAATGCCTTATCCCATGACACAGCATATTTTCTAATAGGAATTTATATATTTATATATATCTATGCATATATATTAAAATTTAGTTTTTTAATTTATTTTCGTTTCTTTTTGTGTATAGCCTCTTCAGGACTAGACTTTGGACTGGTTTAATTTAGAATGAAATAATTTAGGATTTTTTTATTGGTTACTGAGAAAAATTTTTTGAAATAAAAATTGACCCTGTTTCTATTTTATAGGCACAACTTTATTCACTTTCCTAATAAATTATATGGATATTGTTAAGTTCAAATTTAGGATTTCTTAATTTATATTTTACAAAGAACGTTTTCATTGCCTCCAATGTTTATTTTGCTGCAATGAATATTTCTCAAGCTCACTTATTCAATTACAAAATTAAGTGACATTGAGATATAAATGCAGTACATATTTATATCTGTTGGAGTACCTTGTGTTTTCATATTTATTTCTTGCTTCTCATTTTTAATATTGAAGATGATTTTTTCTCTCTTTTTCCCTTATTTGGATGTTTGAGCCTCTGCACCCTCTGTCCCCCAGGATTTACAGAGAATCAGATTCTGAATTATTTTTCTTACTCTTTATTGTTATTGCTTTAACTTTTTCTTTAAAAAATCAATTTTATTGATACATATTAATAAAACCTACAATTTATCCAAAGTGTACAATCAATGGTATTTGCTATAATCACATAGTTGTGCATTCATGAAGTCAATCATTATTAGAGCATTTTCACTATTTCAATAATAATAATATTAAACAAAAAACAAACAATCATGAAAATTCCTCACCTTTCAATCTCTCTATACTTCCCCCATTGTACATAGCTGCTGTTTCTGGTTATTCTATCCAGAGTGTATAATCAATGACTTTTAGTATAATCATAATGTTGCACCTTCATAATCTCAAAAATTTTAGAACAACTTCATTACTCCAAAAAGAAAGACTCCACATCCCTTAGCATTTCTTCCTCAGACTTACATAACCACTAATCTCCTCTCATCTTTATACATTGATTTATATTTACATTTTATACAAATGGAATCATACAATATGTCGTACTCTGTGTCTGGTCTCTTTCGCTTTGTATAATGTTTTTTTTCTGTCTGATATTAACATTTTGTACTATTAACTTACATTTGTTCACCTTCAAAGAAAAACAGTCTTATATATGCAATTCTACCCATATTCCTATATCACATAATATATTTATATTTCACATGATTTATTTAGTTCATAATAGGGCAAAGAGGGTATTTAAGAAACAAATTTATTTTGAAATCTACAAATTTTCATTTAATTTCTTACTAGATAGATTGTAATTCACACTCAATTTTTAATTCCTTGAATTAACTGAC
>JAQZBX010099392.1:0-11478 GCA_029593785.1 Cabassous unicinctus
CTGCCTGAAAGCCCTGGCAGCAACAATAGCCCTCATCAAAGAAGCTGACAAATTAACTCTCAGACAAGCAATTCATATTATGGTGCCACATGCAGTCACTGCCTTAATGAACTCCCATGGGCACCGGTGTATATCGAATCACCAACTTGCACATTACCAAGGTTTACTCTGTGAAAACCCCAGAGTGACAATAGAAACAGTGTGCAGTCTAAACTCTGCCACTTTTTTACTGGATGAGGAAGAGTTCCTGAGCATGATTGTGTTGAAGTGACCTAGGAAATTTACGCTAGTCACCCTGAACTCCAAGACAAACCACTCCCTTCCCCATACCAGAAATTATTTACAGATGGGAGCAGTCTCATTAAAAATGGGGAAAAGCTTGCTGAATATGCAGTCACCACTACTGAACGGGTGGTGGAAGCAGCATCTCTAGCCTGGGGATGGTCCGCGCAATGAGCAGAACTCTGGGCACTGGTCCGAGCCCTGCAGTTAGCCACTGGGCAAGCAGTGAACATTTACACTGACTCTAAATACGCATTTGCTACCATTCATATCCATGGGGCAATTTATAAAGAAAGAGTTCTCCTAACTGCAGGGGAAAAGGAAATCGAAAACAAAGAAGAAATCTTCCAACCGCTGAAACAATCTGGAAACCAGACAAAGTTGCCATCATCTACTACCAGGGCCATCAGAAAAGAATGGACATGGTTGCTCAAGGAAACTAGCTAGCTGACAAAGCAGATCAGAAAGCGGCTGAAGAAACCCACGGAAAACCAGTCCCAGAATTTTCCCCGCTGCTGTCCCTCTTACGACAAGAAACTAATCAACTAAGCTATACCTGGGATAAACAGGAATAGGCCCTGAGAGAAGGGGGAAGCTGAACCCCCAAAGGAATGTGGCTGCTCCTGGATGACCAGATTTTTTCCCAAAAGGAGCCTCTCATGCCCTCATCCAGCAATACCACCAACTAACTCATCCACCTAGGAAAAACTGCCTGACTAGCTTTTCTCTGTGCCACCATTAGCATACAGTGCCAAGTTTGTGCCAAAAACAATCCTCTGCAGGGCCCCCATGCTTCAGCAGGTGTCCAGCACATGGGGACAGCCTCATTTGAAGATCACACAGTAGACTTCACAAAATTTAAAGCAAGTCAGGGATACAAATACTTGTTAGTGACAATATGCACCTTTTCAGGCTGAGCTGAAGCTTTCCCCACTCGCACCGAAAAGGCAAGAGAAGTGACTAAGGCTTTACTTAGAGAAATCATTCACCAACATGGGCTGCCACTGTCTATTGGAAGTGACAGTGGCCTGGCCTTCATGGCTGCCATAGTCCAAGAGCTGGTGAAAACATTAGGAATCAAGTGGAAACTCCATACTGCTTACAGGCCCCAGATTTCAGGAAAAGGTGAATGAATTAATCAAAACTTCAAAGCCATCCTAGCCAAATTCTGCCAAAAAACGGGTCTCCCCTGGGTAGACTTACTTCCCTTGACCCTTCTCTGAGTTAGGTGTACCCAGGACCCACAGGCTATTCACGCTTTGAAATTCTATTTGGACAGCCACCCCCAATTATTTGGGCCTTCAAAGGAAATCTCAAACTTCTGGAGGAGGCTATTCAAGATTCCATTCTCCAGCAGCTGGGGAAAACTCTAGCCGAAATACATAAAACTGTCTTTTCCTGGAACCTCATCCCCCTGGGACACCCAGTGAACCCCCACCAGTCATGGGTCTTAGTCTGGGTCAAAGACTGGAAAAAAGAACGCCTTCAGCCTTCCTGGACAGGTCCACATACTGTGATCCTTGTAACTCCTACTGTGGTTAAAGTTACAGGCATCATCCCTTAGATCCATCATTCCAGGGTCAAGAAGGCACACCCCGATAAAGAGCAGGACAGCTGGACAGCTCAACCCGCAACAGGCCACCCCTTGAGAGTGCAAGTCACCTGGGATCCTCAAGCACCAACCTCATCAAATGCCGGCTGAAAGGACCCCTGCTCCTGGTGGATCCTGTGCTTATATGGCCTACTTGCCTTGGTATTTGGAGCTGGATTCACTGCTGTGGCCCCTGCAGACTGGACTGTAGTGACTAGAGCCCTAATTGCAATTGCTTATTGATGTATAATAGGATACCTCTGTGCCTTGTCTTGATTATCCTTTCCTTCCTTGCCCTCTCCCTAACAGCCAATACCCACCCCCAAAATCTATGGCAGCTGCAAGTTAGTCAAAGCTGGGGCAAACAATCCATGCTGAACAATTCAGTCCCATTCTTGGCAGGTGCAACTTCAGCCTCTGTAATATTCGACACTTGCAGGGCAATCCAAGATCACACTCCTTACACCTTGCTAGTTGTCCTGTACCCCCAGACCCCCATACCTGCCCTCGGGAGAGGGTGTAGGGGCTGCAACTATGGGATTTATGACAAATACATGTTTCAATACCCCCAAAAGAACAGAGGATTCTGCCACTCTTGGAGCTTTCTGGTAGGTGCCACTGCTCCCTGGAAGGGGGGCCCACTGACTTCTCCTTGTTTCCTACAGAAAATCCCCAGTTTGGCCGGGTGTGGCATAGAAACCTGTGACCCTGTAAAACTCACCTTATTAAACATAACCACTGGATCAGAAAATACCTTTTTAAAGGCCCAAGCAGGACTAAAACTAGGAACTGGAATATACGACCCAGTGGGGCCAGACCCAGGGGACCTCGTACTAGTCAAACTGATCCCAGTAACCCAACCCCCAGAGAAAACCCCAGTGAAAAATATCAGTAGAGCTGCCCAGATGCTAAAAGTCCAAAGGTAAAACAGCCCCCCACAACATCCTTTTGAACCAGGTTCGAAATTTCCACCAAGTCCTAAATGAATCCCGGCCCAACATAGCTGCACCCTGCTGGCTATGTACTTCCTCAAGTCTAACCATCTTCCCCATACATGTCCCATGGAACATACCCTCCTGACCCACAACAACTCTGTGGCAGGGACCAGGTCCCTCCCAGTCTGCATAACTGAAACCCCAGGAAAAATGGCTAACTGTAAAAACATAACTACCAGGTCTCCTTCAAACACCCTCCCTCTTGGAAATGCTAACTGTAACACCACCTGCCCACTCAATGAGCCTGAACAATGCACTGCAAACTCCACCATCTGGGTCTGTGGCACTAACACCTACCACTGCCTACACCAGGATGGCCAGGGCATCTGTTACCTGGATTGGTCAGTACCATCATTCTCAGTGTATGGAGAAGAATTGCCTGGAGAGGTCTCCCGAGCCATATGAGCAATGCAGGCAATTCTGATACTCTTACAACCAGGAGTAGTCAGGAGAACAGCAGTAGCAGGGGCCTCACTTGCAATTGGTCAAGAGGGTTTACAAACCCTAGGACGGGAAACATCAAATGACCTTGAAGAAATATCAGGGGCTCTCAATGACTTGGAAGACCAGATCGACTCATTGACAGAAGTAGTTTTACAAAACTGACAAGGATTAGACTTGCTCACTGCAGGTTCAGGGGGAATCTGCCAGGCCCTGGGAGAAGAATGCTGTTTCTGTGCAAATTCCTCAAGGAGAGTTAGGGACAAGATGGCCCTGCTAAAAGAATGAGCCAAAGACTGCTTAGACCGTGTATACCAGGCATCTGCCAATGGGAAATACTTCCAGTGTCTCCTTTCCTGGATTTTGTCATTCATGGCAGTGATAGACTCAGTCTTCTTCCTCCTAACTTTAGGGCCATGCATCCTACAGTACCTAACACAATAAATCAATTCCCACTTAAACGCCTTAAAACACCAAGTAATGCCTCGTGTTAAATATCAGCCCTTGGGGACTATAGAAAAATCCCCATATTAGCAGATGATGCCCCATAAGGAATTATAAGGGCATCAAAGGTGGGAATGATAAGGGAAGTGCTGTCACCCCAACCCCCCTCAGCAGAAAGCCACAGCTTTAGGAAGATAAGCACCTCCCATCCCTTTCTCCCTTCCTCCCTTTTCTCCCTGGAATCCTCATCCTTAGGAAGATAAGCAGTCCCTGCCTGCCCCTTTTAACTGGAATTTACAACTCTAAAGAGATAATGACTCTTTTCCTCCCTAATAGCCCTCTGCTTTAGGAAGATAGGCTAAACTCACTCCTTTTGCTTTTGTAACCCCTGCCTGCCTACTTGCTTAGGAATCTGCCCACTCAGAGTCCCTATATAAACTTGTGAAAACCAAGACACCGGGCTCAGATTTTTTGGAGACTTGACTCTCCTGTAAGCCTGTGTGTAATAAAACTTTGTTCCTCCACCTCTCAGAGTGCCGCTTGGGTTTTCATTTCGTCCCGCAACAATAGGTCTAGTTCATTTATTCTATTATGCAATGTAGCAGTTTGATATGGTTTATGAATTCCAAAAATAGATAAATGATTATGTTTGTAAACTGGTCTGTATCTGGGCATTATTAAATTATTATTAGGGCTTTGATTGGGCCACATCACTAGGACATTAAGTCTCCACCCCCTTGATGGCTGGGGACTCACAGAAAGAACTACATGGCAGAGCAGAGGAGTTAGTTAGAGTTTGCATGTTGGACTTCTGATGCTGAGTTTTGAGCTGGAGCCCAGGAAGCGAAACACAGGAGAAGAACAGATAGGAATAGAGATGGCTCTTAGACACAGCAGAAACCTGGGGAAGAGAGAGACATTTACCTGATAGTCTCCATCTGGCCTTTGTGGAGAGAGGCAGAGCCTAGAGAGCCTCATAGTCTACAGCTGACCTTGTGGAGCTAGCAGAGGAGCTTAGCCCAGAGACAAGCAAGTCCCAGGAAGAAAGGAACCCAGGAAGCCTTAACTCTGGCAGATGATGGCAGCCATCTTGCTCCAACACATGGCAGTAGACTTTGGTGAGGGAAGTGACTTATGCTTCATGGCCTGGTAACTGTGGGTTTCTACCCGAAATAAATAGCCTTTAAAAAAGCCAACAGATTTCTGTTATTTTGCAACAGCACCCCTTTGGCTGACTAATACATTCAAGTTCTCTATTTTCTTACTGATCCTCTCACTAGATGATTTATTCATTGATAGGATTGGTATATTGAATTCTCTATTATTGTAGAGTCATCTATTTCTCCCTTGAATTTTGCAATTGTTTGCCACCTCTTTTTTTGGGCACTATGAATTAGTACACAGAATTTTATGATATTTCTTCTTGGTTGATTGTCACTTTTATTAATATTTAATTAATATAATTGTTTTTATTATTATAGCTTTGCATTTAAATTATATTTTGTCTGAAATTAGTATAACTAACCCTGCTCATTTTTGGTTGATGTTTATGTGGAAATCTTCTTCCAACATTTCACTATCAGCCTATATATATCCTGGGGTCTAACTTGGGTCTCTTGTAGACAACATACAGATGGATCGTATTTTTTATCCTTTCTTCCAATCTCTGTCTTTTGATTAGGGATTTTAATCCATTAATGTTCAATGTTATTACTGTAAAGGCATTATTTAATTTGACCATTTTATTTTTTGTCTTTCATGTGTCCTATTTATGCCTGTCTTTTTACATTTTTCATTACCCTTTCTGATAGTCTTTGCTTCTACACTCTCTTCCAAGCCTCTCTCTCTTTTCTTTTCCTTTCAGGCAGCAGGACTCATATAAGTGTTTCCTGCAGAGCTACATTCATTTTTAAAATCTATCTCAGTTCTTTTTATCTGTGAATATTTAAAACTTACTCTCATATTTTAAGGCCAATTTTGCCAAATACAGAATTCTTGGCTGTCAATTTTTCTCTTTCATTCTCTTAATTATATCATACTACCAACTTCTTGCCTCCATTTGTGACAAGAGAAATCCAGACCAAGTCTTACTGGGCACCCCTTGCATTTTATGTTTCTCTTCTCCATTGCTGCTTTCATAATTTTCTCTTTATATTTGGCATTTGACATTTTGAATAGCATGTGTCTTCTAATAGGTATATTTGGATTTATTTTTATTGGAGTATGCTTACTTATTGAACATGTATATTCATATCATTCATTAGAGGTGGAAATATTCAGATATTATTTCCTTTAATATTCTTTCTGCCCCTTATTCCTTCTCTTCTCTTTCTGAAACTCCATGACATATATGTTGGTGTATTTCTTGCTATCATTCTACTCCCTGAGTCTGTGGTCTTCAATTCCATTCTTTCATCTCTGTCTTCTTATCAATTTATGATGCTCTATCTTCTACATAACTATTATTTCTTCAATGAGTTCAAATATGCTGTTATATGCCTCTACTGTATTTGTAACCTAACCGAATTTCTGTTTTATTCCTATAAGCTCTTTTAAGTTTCTATTCAAGCTTTCAAATTCTGCTTTGTGCTCACCCAGTGTCTTCTTAATGTCCTTTTCTCTGTAGTCATGTTGTAATACAACTCTTTACTTGATTTCAGAGATTTGTATGTATTAGGTGCCAATATATGGGTACCATTGCTTAGTTGTTTCACATACCATGTCTCATCTGGAACTTTATTTTTTCCCTTTGCCTCAGCCATAATCAAGAAAATCAACAAAACTAAATAAAACCTGTTTTTTTTTGAGAAGATCAATTAAATGAATAAATCCTTAGCTAGACTAAATAACAAAGAATGAAAGAGAAATGATGCAAATAAATTCAGGAATGAAAGAGGGTACAGCATTACCGTCATCACAGAAATAAAAAAAAAGGTCATAAGAGGATATTATGAGAAACTGTGTGCCAAGTTGAAATGGACAAATTCCTAGAAATGAACAAACAACCTGTATTGAAACAATAAGAAATAAAAGACCACAGAAGACTAATTAGAAGTAAAGAGATTGAATCAGTCATCAAAAATCTTCCATCATAGAAATGTTCAGGACCAGATGGCTTTACAGTGAATTCTACCAAACATTTAAAGAAGAAATAATAACAATCCTGTTTAAACTCTTCCAAAAAATTGAAGAGGAATGAAAATTGTCCAAGACATTTTATGAAGCCAACATCACATTAATACCAAAGGCAGTAAAAGATAATGCAAGTAAATTACAGATGGATCTCACTAATGAACATAGATAAAAAAATAAAATATATGCAAATTACATATATCAGCATATTAAAATAATTATACACCACTATCAAGGTGGTTTTATTCCTGGTATGAAAGGTTGATTCAACACAAGAAATTTATCACATATATCACATTAACAAAATGAAGGGGGGAAAAATCACATGATGATCTTTTTGATACAGAAAATGCATTTGTCATAATCCAACATCATTCTTTATAAAAAAATGTTGAAAGATAGGAATAGCAGGGTATTTCCTCAACATGATAAAGGGCATATATGAATAACCCACAAATAATATCCTACTCAATAGGGTAAAGTTGAAAGCATTCCTTATAAAATCAGAAATGAGACAAGGATGCTCAATGTCATCCCCTGTTATTCAACATTATACTAGAAATTCTAGCCAATGGATTTAAGCAAGAAAAGAAATAAAAGCAATCCAAATGTAAAAGACAGTGTAAATTTCTCACTATTCACACCTGACATGATCTTATATTTAGAAAATTCTGAAATATTTATGGCAAACTTACAGAAGCTAATAAATGAGTTCACCAAAGTAGCAGGATACAAGATCAACATACAAAAATCTATATTGTTTCTATATACTAGTGATAAACAAATGAGGAGGAAATAAGAAAAAATTCAATTTACATTATCAACAAAACACTCAAATATTTAGGAATTAATTTACCCAAGAATATAAATGATCTGTTTTCAGGAAACAACAACAACAACAAAAAACTGCTAAAAGAAATCAATGCAGACAAACAAATGGAAGGACATTCCCTGTTCATGTATTGGAAGATTAAATACCATGAAGATCTCAATTCTCACTAAAGTGATTTATAGAGTCAATACAAAGCCAATTAAAATTCCAACAGTCTACTTTGCATAAATATAAATGTCAATTATCCAATTTATTTGGAAAGGAAAGGAGTCCAAAATAGCCCCAATAATATTAAAAGAAGAGTGAAGTTGGAAAACACATGCTTCCTTACCTTAAAGTGTCTTATAAAGCTACAGTAGTCAAAACACCATAGTATTGACATAAAGATGGGCATATTGATTAATGAGGGAGAACAAGATATCTGTAACCAAAAGAATGAAAGAGGATTCCATTTGCACTCCTTTTGCAAGAATCAACATAAACTTGTTCAAAAACCCTAAACATAAAACCCAGGACCATAAAGCTCCTAGAATATAAGGGGAAACATCTTCCAGATCTTCTGGTATGTGGGGGTCTCTTAAACCTTACACAAAATCATGAGCAATGACAGATAAAAGTAGATAAATGGGACTTCCTCAAAATTAAGTACTTTTGTATTTCAAAGGACTTTATGAAGAGAGTAAAAAGGCAGCCTAAAGGAAAAAAACAAAGACAAAAATAAAAAACAAACAATTTCCCTAATTTCTTCTGGTATTTATTTCTAATTTCATTGCATTAAGTTTTGAGAACATGCTTTTATGATTTTGATCCTTTTGCATATGTTGACATTTATTTTTTGGCCTAGTATATAGTCTACTCTGGAGGGTGTTCCATGTGCAGTTGAGAAGAATGTGTATCCTACTTTTGTTTGGTGGGTTGTTTTGTGGATGTTTGTTAGGTTAAAATTTTTTATAGTATTGTTCAGATCTTGTGTTTTTCTGTTCATCTTCTTCTTAGTCATTCTATCCATAATTGATGGGGGTATTAAAAAGTCAAACTATTTTTTAAAAGGCCCACATCTACACAATGGGAAAAATATTTAGAAATCATACATCTGACAAGGGATTAATATCCATGATATATCAAGAGATCCTACAACTCAACTACAAAAAGACAAATGACCCAACTAAAAAATGGGTAAAATAATTGAATAGATATATTCTAAAGTGGAAATACAAATGGTGAAAATGCACATGAGAAAATGTTCAACATCATTAGTTATTAGAAAAATGCAAATCAAAACTACAATGAGATATCATTACACACCTACTAGAAAACTCACTATTAAAAAGTAATCCAGAAACCTACAAGTTTGGAGATTGATGTGGAGAGGAAGGACAGCTTATTCACTCTTAGGAATATAGAATGGTACAGCTACTGTGGAATTCTGCTTGGTGCCATGTCTGGCAATTCCACTACTAGGTATACACCGAGATGAACTGAGAGCAGGGAAACAAAGAGATATCTGTACACCGATGTTCAGAGTGGTATTATTCATAATTACCAACTGATAGAAACCCAGATTTCCATCAACTGATAAATGGATAAGCAAGTTGTTGTATATACACATGATGAGATATTATACATCCGCAAGAAGAAATGAAGTTGTGATGCCTATGACATCAAAGATAAACCTGGAGGATATTATGATGAATGAAGCAAACCAGACATAAAAGGACAAATACTGTATGATATTGCTATTATGAACTAAATATAATGAACAAACTCTTAGAGATATTAGCTAGATATGTTACTAGAAAATAAAATGAAGTTAGAAAATGAAAAACAGGTTTAATCTGTGAAGAATTGGTAAAAAAAAAATCATTTGGAAATGTTTGGAAATGAATAGAAATGGTGAAAGCACATCCAGGGCTTTCAAATTGCCGTACTAATTTGATAATGGCCATTATTATTATTATTAAACATATTCATCTTTACCCAGGAAAAAAAAGGATAAATTGACAATTACTCAACAGAAACCATGGAGGCAAAAAAACAGGCATGAAATTTTTATAGTGCTGAAAGAAAATACTTGCCTAAGAAAAGTATGCCTGGTGAGACAGTCTTTCAAAAGAAGTGTAAAGATTAACAAGACTTTCCCAGATTTTTAAAAAATGTTAAGGGAGGAATTTGTCAGCACAAAACCTGCCCTAATATCATAAAGTGACTCCTTTATACTGAGAGGAAAGGACAGTGGGTCACATTACCAACCCCGGTAAGGTGAACCCTTTGTATAACTGTAAACACCAGTAATTTCACATGATATTTTTGGTATGTAACTACACTTTTTGCTACTTACACATTCTAAAATTCAAGTGAAAAAAGTAAAGATAAATCTATGGTTTTGGATATTCAATGTATGAAGGTGTATTATGGAACAAGTATAACAAAAAGGCAGGTGACAGGTATAAGAACAGTGTTTGTATAAATAGACTATAGTTAAAACTGTAACTATAATAATTATAATATTATATATATTATGATATAATAATGTATCAATTTTAACAAGTTTACTGTACTTATTCATAATATTAATGATAAGGTAAAAAGCATGTGGTTGAAAATTTATGTGGGAACTGTGTTATTTCTGCATGATTTTTCTGTAAATCATAACTGCTCTAATTAAAAATGATACTGCTGACTGGGACAAAGAGTAGTACAATATACTGATAAAGTAGTCAATTAAATAATAAGACTTAACAATTATAAATATATGTACACCTAACAGCAGAGCCAAAAATATCAGAAACAGGTATTAACAGATTTGATGGTAGAAAAACATGGTTATACAGTAATAGTAGGAGACTTCAATAAGACACTTTCAATAATGGATAGAACATCTAGACAGGTGATCAATGAAAAAAATACAAGGCAAGCAATACACTAATATAAAATGCTAATAATAGGGAAAACTGCATTTAAGAGTATATGAGAGGTCTACTTTATTCAGGATTTTTCTGTAAACTGTTCTAATAATAACATGAATATAATGATAACAACTACTAAAATTAATTGCTAATATTAAAATTTGAGTTTCAAGTAAAAATTAGATTTAAAAAGAATTTGTGTCCAACACATGAGATTGAGAGTTTCCCAATATGTTTGAGAGGATTGCTGATTTTAATAAATTTGGTTTATTTTGGAATTTTAATATGAATTATTTCATATTTGTAAGATCTGCATCACTTTATGAACCTATACTTTCCAGATGAACACCACTTGATGTTAAAACATTATGCATGAGCAAAACACATTCTCATTGCTAAATAAATAATGGATCTAAGTCTAATAGAAAAGATAAAATGGGCTATGTAATGGTCAAGGGAAAAACTCTTTGTTACCTTACATTAATGGACACAGGACATGGTAAATATCATCAAAAATTATTAAACTGTACAGTCTAAATTGTAAACTATACTGTAAACCACTGAAAAATTTTAGATGCTATATTTTACTATCTGTATAACAGTTATAACAATGATATCATCCATAAAATTTAAAAAAAAGTTTTTAATATGGGGTGGGGAAGCAGGAGGGAGGTTGGGTATGTGGGAGTCTCTAATATTCTGTGTGCGACTTTGCTGTGACCTAAAATTTCTTTGAAAATTAACTTGAAATTTGGGAGACACTGGGGAATGAGATGGGGAAAGTTTCACGATACACTGGACATCCGATATTACAATGATAAAAGGAAAATAGAATAATTTCTTTAAAAAAAAAAA
>JAQZBX010099393.1:0-11479 GCA_029593785.1 Cabassous unicinctus
TTCCAAGTATATAAAAAAATATGATATACTGAAGAAAATACTGTTACTTTTTTTTTTTTAGGAGGTATACCAGGGATCGAACCCATGACTTTGTACATAGGAAGCCAGTGCTCAACCACTGAGCCACATCAGCTTCCCTGAGTTGGTTTTTCTTGTTTGCTTGTTGTTTGTTTTTGTTTTTTTTTAGGAGGCACCAGAAACCAAACCCGGGACCTCCCATGTGGGAAGCAGGCACTCAACTGCTTGAGCTACATCCACTCCCCTGTTATTTTTAACTAAAATAAAAATTTTAAGTGTCATTTTAAAATATCATAAAAATTTTAAGATAAATGCTCTGAGAAAAAGTACTTGTCACTTATGACAGATTAAAAGTTAAAATGCTTAATATATAAGGGAATTAATAATGGCTTACACATTGTGCTTACAATGCACTAGGCACTCTTCTAAGCACTTTGCAAAAACCATAAGTTTTTATGAAATAGGAGAAGCACTAATATTCCATGATCTAATAAATAATTCACAGAAGAAATTTTTTATTTTTTTATTTTTGTAGAACAGGTAAAACTTATCTATGGCTTAAGAAGTCAGAATAGTGGTTGTTCTGAGATGAGGCCGGGGATTGACTTAGAAGAAATGTGAAGGAACTTTCTGGGAGAATGGAAATGCTTAATATCTTGACAGGGTGTACGTTAATTGAGTATATCCATTTGACCTCTACCTACCTAATTTCTGCCCAAACTTCTTATAATGTCTTGCCTTTAACTGTATGTAAGTTAGACCTCAAAAAAATCATATTTTCTAAGAACATTTAATAAAACAGGCAAACTATTCACCTTATAGTCTTAATTGTAAAAAGAGCCAATACAATGCTCTTTACACAGAATTGCCCTAATTATGTAAAAGAAAATACGTGGATATAGTTAGAGATGCACAGATTGAAATGATAAAAAGGATGTCTATGCCAATGAAAATGTACAAAGCCGTACTTCATACCAAATTTTCTTTATCTTTTTGCCATCTGGCTTTGGTTTCTTGTACTTCCTCAAATACAGAACTTGTGTTTCCTGTGCCTTTAAAACTTCCTTCGTCCACTTTAGCTCTGAGATAAATCACGACCTCCTCAGAGAAACCCTAATAGCCGTTTTCGCCGTTATCCAGCCCACTGCCTCCAAGCTGGGTCAAGTACCTTATGCCTCAGCTCTTAATAACTGTAATTTTTCATTTATTTGCATGGTTATGTGAATAATGTCTCCCACCTCCCAAACTTTCAGCTCCAAAAGGCATGGACCACATCTGGCTTTACTCCCAATTTTATCCCCAGCACCTGGCATAATGTTTGGCAAACGTTAGAGAAGGCATAACCTAGTAAGTAGTGTAAATCATGGACTTGGGAACCAGGCTGTCTGATTTTGAACTTTGGCTTTTCTTTTCCCTAACTGGATGACTCTGCCCAAGTTACTTAACCTTTCACGTCTAATTGTCCTCATGTGTAAATTGGGAGTAGTGATTATACCTATTCCAGAGATTTGCAATGAGATTTAAATGAATGAACATCAGTATGGCTCTCAGAATAGTACTGAACACAGAATAGAAGCTACATAAATATTTAATATTATTAAATGCTCAATAAATAGTTGCTGATTGAATAAGTGGCATATGAGAGGTGCTTAGTATTTTTTTTTCTTTTTAAGATTTATTTATTTATTTATTTATCCCCCCTTGCTGCTTGTGTTTGCTGTGTCCATTTGCTGTGTGTTTTTTCTGTGTCTGCAGATCTCCCCCTTGCCGTGAGGTCTTGCTGCATCAGCCCACCGCCCTGCGCGGGCCGGCCTGCCCTCACAAGGAGGCCCCGGGAAGAGAACCCGGGGCCTCCCATATGGTAAACGGGAGCTCTATCGATTGAGCCACACCCGCTTCCCCTTAGTATTTATTGAAAGAATAGAAAATAAGATTTTTTCCTTTAGTAAGTTTTCATATTTTCCTGTTAATGTAATATCAGATGCACTGATTTGGGCATGTTGTCAAGATATGTCTCTCAAATCAAATATTATTCTAAAGATTATAGCTCAGTAATATACTTAAGGAAAGCACAAAAGAAGTTCCAGAGTCTTTTCATCTCTCCAGCAGGCAGTGCTCTCAACCATTGAGCAAGGAGTTGAATTAGATAGGGTCCAAGGTCTCGTCCAACTCCAATATAATGTTATTTGTCCTTAGGAAACACTAGATATAGCAACAGAGAAGACCATTTTACATGGAGACATGAAAGCTTTGAATGTGTAAGTTTCCATTCTAAAAAAAGGGAAAAAGAGATAATTCAGTTGATTAACAAAATTCATCTTTAAAATGTGAAAACAAAGATTTGAATTGTTGCAGTGAATCTTAATGGAATTTGACTACCTGGCAAATCATACACAGAGGTTATAGACAATTCATTTTAATCTCTGAGAAGTGGCTTATTTCATCTTCGCACTTAAACTGGCCTAGTGTAATCTTCTGGAAGGTGATTGATAATAGAATTAGTAATGTCTCCAAACAAGAGATTAAACACTTTAAAATAATATTTGCAATTGGAAAAAAGAATTAACTTTTTTTAAAACATTCTTTTGAGTTTCAAAGTAATGCATATACATTGAGATACACTAACTGGTTAAAATGTATTATTATTATTATTATTAAACATTTATTTAATTATTTAATAATAAAAAGTAAATATATGCCAAGCACTCTTCCCATCATATTTCTGTGCATACCATAAAATTATGTATATACACACAATAAGTGTGTTACTTCTTCTTCCCATTTTAGTGTTACCGCAGGCAGTTACCCAGTTTGAAGAGCTGGTGGGCATGGCGGAGGCTCTGCTTAAGGGTGGAGGAACCATGTCTACATCTGCATCCACCCTATGGAGAGCAACAAACAATTCCTCACCAGATTCATTTGAGTCAACATGTAGTAATTCTAATTCTAATTCCAGTTCACCGATTTCCTTGAAAGCTGAGGATGAGCACCATACTGATGAGAAACAGGTTAGTTGGAATACTTGCCCTATTTTTCTCCAGGATACAATTAGTATAAAAATTAAAGTAAGGATATCAGATACTTTTATATAACTTTAGGTAACTGCATAGTGTTCCTATTGCATAAAATTATTTTTTTTACAATAAAAACTAATATTTGTCAAACAAATACCCAGTTTAGAAAACTAAAGTCAAACTGTGGACATTGATGAAATTATTAAATTATAAAATTCAATAGTAAATGATGTAACAACTTTTAAACAAGTGACAATGACTATGCATTAAGGATGAAAGAAGATAAATTTCACCCTCTGTGTGCTGGCTGAACATAATTCTTTTTCTATTTTGCCATTTCTCTTAAGAAACAGAAGCTAAAAAGACAAGAGCTTTCTTAGAACCAGGTATCCGCCTTGGAAAATACGCCTTCAAAAGCTATAATTAAATACTAACTAATAATCTAACATTCAGAATATTTAAATCTTTTTGTATCCATTTCCTATTGCTGCCATAACAGATTATCACAGATTTAAAAGATCACAAATGTATTATCTCACAGTTCTGTAAAACAAAAGTCTGGTAGGGCTTTCACTGGACTAAAATCAAGGTGCCAGCTTGTGCATTCCTTTCTGGAGGCTCTAGAGAAGAATCTGTTTCCTGATCATTGGAATTGTTGTATAATTCAGTTCCTTGCAAGGATAGGACTGAGTTCCCCATTTTCTTGCTGGCAGTATATTGAAAGCATTCCAAATTCTAGAGGCCACACAGTTCCTTGGCTCATGTCCCCCTTTTTCCATCTTCAAAGCCAGCAACAGCAGATCAAATCCCTCTCTGGGAATCTTTCCTTCTTCTGTCTTCTTTTTTTGACCCCCTCTTTTACCTCCCTCCTCCACTTTTAAGGACTCATATTAGATTGGGCCCACCTGGATAACCCAGGCTACTCTGCCCACCTTAATCACATCCGCAGAGTTATTTTTGCCATGTAAAATAACATATTCACAGGTTGCACGATTGGGATGCAGACATCTTTGGGGGGCCATTATTTTGCCTACCACACTTAGTATTAACTGCTGAGGTTGCAACTAATCCTTAAAGCACCAAATCCAGATTACATGACAAGAATTTGTATTATACTCCTGAACAAACACCCCATAAATATTGGGAAATGTCTCAAAAATATCATTTAACTCTATACCCTTACATGTAAAAAATAGATTAAAAGTATAATATATCACCTTAAAGAATGTGATATTGTTTTCTCGTATGTCTTAACTCAATTAGTAATATATTTCTCCAGCTATCACTTTTTGTGTTTTTTTTTTTCCCAATTTCACTTATGGTTTATTTTTTTTTTTAGTTCAAGATTGAAAAATGGCAGATTGCCCGTTGTAATAAGAGTAAGCCTCAGAAGTTTATTAATGATTTAATGCAAGTACTTTACACTAATGAATACATGGCTACACATAGCCTGACAGGGGCAAAATCCTCTACTTCAAGGGACAAAGCTGTGAAACCAGCTATGAATCAGAATGAAGTTCAAGAAATCATAGGTAATAATATGATTAATTTATATTGTCATATGAATTGGAAATTATTTTACCATTCAAGGTCAAGTTATTCTTTCATGGTTCTTTATTTTTTCAGATTTATCTTTCAATGAAAGAAAAATCTCAAGATAGTCTAAATAATATTCTTATTAAATATGGGGAAATTTATAGAAAAACTTCACATTAAAATGATTATTAAAATAAAACTAAACTTTATATCATTGAAAAGATTGAATGACTGTCATAAAATTCATAATATTAGGAAAATGACTTTTTAAAACCTTTAAAAATAAAATGTCAGTAATAGTTTATATCTTGTTTTCTCTTTATCTTGGTTACATCCCTCATCTTTTATTCTAGAAAAACAGTGGTTAATTTGACTATCCTGATGTGGTTTTTAAATTAATTAATCCCCTTAAATATAACCATTAAGATTATCAAATTAATGTTTTGCAAATAACCACCAATTTTAGAGTTTCTGTGACTCCCAGCTCTATAAATTTCAATAGTATATCGCTTCTCAGTTGGAAAAAGCTCTGTCAGAATCTAGTTGTTTCAACAGATGTTGGAAATGGATAAAAATAAGTTGCTAACATTTGGGGCAAGGGGATTTAAGGGATTAAAGTTCATAGCAAGTAGTAGGGTTAAAGTTGAGTGGCACCATAGAAAGACAAATATATATTCTCTCTGTTTATAATATAGACCTTCTGATATCTCTTGGTTTGCTTTGAAAAATTGACTTATGTATTCATCTATTTAAATCTCTCATTGGTATTTGGATTGCTTTTGAAATATCAAGACAAAATTATAATGTGGAATATTTGATATTTCCCCCCAGTTCATACCTTAAGATGAAAAAGCCTCATCAAGTGTTTTTGTGTGTTATTGTGTTTTTTACAGGAGTCACAAAACAGTTATTTCCCAATACAGATGATGTTTCAATTAGGAGAATGATAGGGCAAAAGCTAAATAACTGTACCAAGAAGCCAAATTTAAGCAAAAATCTTAACTCTCAGGATATTAAGTAATCCTTGGTAAGTCTTTTAAATCTTCACAATCCTCTCAATGTGGCTAGAATATGTTTTAATACTTTTACATGTAGAAGAGCGTTTTCCAAACACTCTACTGGTGAATACTAGTGACCTGTGAAATGCTAATAGGTATTCCTGGGCTCAGTGGACAGAGCAGGGAATTTAAATGTGGGAAATGCTGAGTTGTTACACAGGTTTTCCTTTCCCTACACTGCTCAGATTTTGATATGCTTTCTTTTGCCCCGTGTACCAGAAATCTCTAAGAAGGGGGCATTATCCATAGTGTTTTCCAACTCTGTTTTTTACTGGGGAACTTTTTTTTTCTTCACAGAATACTTGTTAACTTGGGGGTGGGGATAGAAAAGAGCCAAAGAAGGGACACAGACAATTTAGGAAGTGTTTCTCTAGAACAAGCGAGATTCACACCCTTGGGAATTCTCTGAGGCAAATCAATGAGACTGACCTTACAACTCTAAAGAGTAGTTTGTACCAAGTATTGACGGAAGGTATTGAGCGGTCTCCTCCACTCTTCTCCATGCTGCTTCTCATTATCTTTAACTCTCTAAATCAGTTGTTTCAGCTTGTATTTGTTTAATAAGAATTTTTACCAAGATGTTTGCATTGTATCAAGCAAAATAATTATTTGTTTTTAGTGAGAGTTCTGAAGAAAGTACATTTTATAGTCTGGCCTTGCCCCAGGGAAAACTGTGAAATGGGATTTTGTGTTTGTGTTAGCAACCTAACGTCCTTATCGTTCCTCTCTCTCCATTATTTCGATGGAAAAGCATGTGAAAAATATGCATGATTGTATTACTAATATTTTAATTTATTTGTAAAGGTATATGAGTAACACAAGGACAAGGTCCTCTACAAGTATCCTTTTTTGTTTTCCCCACTCTGTTTATTTCTATCTTTGACTTTTACTTGTCTATTTTTTGCTAATTCTAGCCGCCATTGAGAGCATTTAACTTGTCTTCATTTCTTTGGACCATATTTTAAATAGGACATGGAACTCCCCTTGTAGCCAACCATCTGCCCCATCCCACTCTCATCCTCCTCAAGGGTCCCTTTAAAAAAAAAAAAAAAAAAGCACTACTTGTAATAACTGCAGCAGGATTCTTTTCCTTGGATCACGTATACTGGTAGACTGACTTGTAGATTTGTAGGAGATAAGGATATTTTTATGCTTTTTCTCCCCAAGTGATTATAAATTTCAGTAGATGTGTGAATCTTACAACTTTCCAATTATGTGATAAATGCTTAAATGGACCCTTAGAACTCATTTTGACATGAGACTAACCAGTTATCCTGGTGTATAATGCCCAACTTCCCTTTCTAAATGCTATATAACGAGACTTCTAAGTCATAGAGCTACCTTTTGGAGTTATTGTATTTCAGAGTTCTGCAAAGCATTTTAATATCCTAACATCTGCCTTTCTTAAAATCTAAGACTGCTAAGAGTAGGCATAAAATTGATCTCTGACTGTATCAGCTGGCAGAGTTTTGAAGAAATTAAAGTTAAATGGATTTTATTTCAGTTTGGCTTGTACCTGCCTATAGTAGTTTTATTAAATTATCTGACTGTGGCATGAATTAAAATTGCAACAATGGACAAACCATTTACTACAAACTCAATTTAGTGTTTCTTGGCCTGATCCTTGTTCTGTAGCACCAAATTGTTTGGACTAAAATAATGCATATGTTTTGAATAAAAAATGCAGATTAACATTAGAATTGAAATATTTAAAAATTGGTAGGTATCTTTCATTTGAAGTATAGCTAAATTCAAATTGTTTCAAAAGGACCAAGAAAGTAAGTGGGAGAGACAGGGTCACATGAAACCTAATCTAGACATGCTTGATGAATTAGTCAGATATAGAACCAGCTAGTGGAATGGTCCTTTATTTTTCTCTTTTCCTTGGATCCTTTAACCCACAGGAACCTAAAGATAATTACACTCATTCAGGCAAACCATACCCCCTCCCTTTCCTGTCCCTAAAAGTATTCTTTGGAAAAATCACTTTCATAGTATTACTATTAGCAAAAGCATACAGATTTCTGTAAATTCCTATGTGTCCGATGTGTCCAAGAAGCCTAGCATCCCTCACCCTGGTGCCCTGTGGTAGACTGTGCTCTCTGCCCTCATTCAGGTTAGCTGCCTGCAGCCTGGATTTGAAAGGACAACCAATTCTCAGCTAACTTCCGTCCTCCTCTTTTTTCCATCCCTTCTCTTTTTTCATCTATTATCTCTCACTCCTGTGACTGCCCTAATTTTGCCTGCAGCTCTCTCTTGCCAAAAGCTTGATGTTGCCAATCTTTCTGGCCTTTCTCCATTTTTTGCTTCTTTCTTACATGAACCTAAGCAAATATCATTTATATGAATCATAGAATATTAGGGTATCAACTTTATTTGGGTATAAGATACCACTAAGTGATCAGCCTTCTCCTGAAATTTCCAAAAGCTACTTAGTGTATATAATCTCTAATATTAGTATTACATATGCATATATGTTAATAAAGATGATCTTAAAAAAATAAAAAATAAAAAAGATGATCTAATACAGTGGTGGTCAAACAGGGTGGGAGTGATTTTGCCCCACTCTATGGGATGTTTGGCAATATTTGGTGATATTTTTGGTTGTCACAATTGGAGGGTGTTATTGGCATCTAGTGGATAGAGGCCAGGGATGCTGCTGAACATCCTACAATACATAGGACAGCCCTACAATAAAGAATTACCAAGCCCAAAATGTCAATGGTACCAAGGCTGAGAAACTCTGGTTTAAGATTTCCTTATTTTGGAGACAATGAAACGAAGTTTAAAGAGGTTAAATAAATTATCAAGGTCATAAGATTAGTAACTAATAAAAAGCTGACACTAGCATATAGTACCTTGTATTTCTTATTTAATATTTTAGGATGAAAATGTCTAGTTTTAAAGTCTGCTCCCACTCTTAATAACTGTGTGACCCTTGGCAAGTCACTGTACTTCTCTGAGCTTCTATTTAAACAGGGATAATAATACCTACCTCAGGTATGGATCCAGGATATCTGGAACCTGAAATCTGTAGAATTTGGAGAACCCTCTTTCAGAAATGCAAAATTATGAATACACAATCAGATACAACTCTGTATATTTATTTGGAAGAGGAAAATAAATCAAGAAAAACTGCATAATATTTAAAAGCTAATAGGTTCCTCAAATTTCACAAAATGGAGAAAATGACAATATTTTTATTAACAGCTCCATAATACTTTTTTTCCTAGTTTTTTATTTGGTTGCATATATGTTGATTGCTTCTTCATTTGACAATAATTTTGTAATATCCTTTTCTATAGAAGGAATAGAAAGATAATTTAGATGATCTTCTAACATAGCTGATGGACATTTGCTTTTTACTTTTGACAGTTTACAGAGGTTTTTTTCACATTCTCAACTCTTTATTTGTAACATCATATAATTTTTAGAATTGTTGTCAAATTTGGGAAAACCCCTATTGAGTTTCTTTCATATCTGAGCTGTAAGATTTCAGGACATTTCAAGTTTTCTATGGAGTAGTTGCTCTTAAATATTCTATGAGTATTCCTAGAAGACATTCCAAACTGGAACGGCCAGCAATTATGTAACTCTACATAGAAGAGATTGCAAAGCACAGAAGTATATTCTAATCACCCTTTATAAGATCTCAGAAATGTCCACTGGCACTCCATGGTTACAACAAGAGGGGAAAGTATGACTGAGGAACAGGTGAAGTGGAAAGAGACAGCGGTCTTAACAGATTATGGTTAAATATCTTATTTTTTGAAAAATTTACAAAAATATATAAACATGCAAAGATATCACTTGGGGCCCTTTCTTGGAAGCAAACCCACAAGTAAGCTTTATTAGCTTCACATTAATTTTGCCTCTGACAACGCGTTTGGGTTTTCTGAACTTGGAGTGATATAAAGCAGGTTTGGAAAATTGCCAGACATTTAAACAATCAAGAAATGTTTACTGAAGAATGATAGACAGAATTGTTGATAATTTTTTCAGATGGTTGATCAGCTTGTGGGGGTGTTCATTTTGGTTTGTGTGTTTGAAATTTTCCCTAATTAAATGTTTTTAAAAGTCACTTAAGATAAAAATAAATGTTGCGTGCTTTAACTGTTTTCTATGCTAGAATTCCTCTGAATACATTGTAAAATAATTCCTAAGTCACTCATTAATAGTTCTTATTAACAGTTTGTATTTTTATGTAAAAAATTTTGTAGTAAATATAAAAATAAATAACTTACACAATGGTTAAAATACCATAAAATATGTAATGTAAATTCACCCTATTTTTTGAAAATTGCTTTTTGTAGGTACTATAGGTATCTGAAACAAAGCACCTTCAGTTCTAAATCTAACATTGGATTTTGTTGGAGAATCTGCAACATCATTGGCAGTGAGCCCAGAGAGATATGAGAAGTGACAGTCTGTGAGACATCTGATATTGTTGGGCTTTTCTGATGGAGCAACAAGCTTGCTGAAGAAAATGCATGTAGATTCCACCCTAGATACCACTGGTGCATCAAACCACAGAATTTCCAGCACTCAGATAAGCATGCAGTATGGTTTTCTTTGGAAATATGCATTTCCCTATCCCCAGATACTTCCCTGTACAGCTAAGTTAACAGGATAATCAGAGCTCTTATCATAGCTACAAAAACTTCAACCCTTAAGGCTAGTCATTGTCCTAAACAATCACTGTACATTAATTATTACCAATGACTCCCCATTATAGTTTTTTATCTTAAGCATAAGCACATGTTTGGAAAAACAGACAGTGAAATAATCAATGTTCACAAACATGAGAGCAGCAAAGTCAGTCTACAATCTGATAATCAAGTCTAGCCAATAACAATGCTTTAGCAATAAAGTAACAGGATTATTTAGTTATCTAAAATGTGTAAAGAAAAGGAATTTGAAAAAAAAAAAAAAACATTAGCAAGACCTTTTCATTTTAATAATAAACTATTCTACCATGCTTCTGAAAAACAAATAAATCCAAGTTTTGTGATGCAAACAATGCATCCACTTTCAGAATAATCTTTTCCTTTTGTTTACCCAATAGCTTCTAATTTTTATTGCCCAAAATATATTAAATATAGATGTGAGATATAAACATCAATATCATCTAAAATGTTCTGTATAAGATATAGCATCATATATATATTGGTTCAGTTATATTGCTACCTTGCTTAGTTTTAACTGGTTTGTTTTCATTGTATCAGAAGTAAAAAGGAATTGAAAACAAAACCATCTGGGTTTGATAATCACACAAAAAGAAATATACCATTTTGTAAATCAGTAAATGACAAAACATTTTTCATCAAGAGGCTTTTCACTTGTTATCAGGTTGCCCCATGTGACACACTACAATGCCAAGCCATAGTTCTTCAGTGTACAAGGTTGTATCTAAACTTGGAAAAGAGGAGACATACAATAATTACAAAGTTCAATACTGTGGACCCAGAGAACATTCCATAAATGTTGCTTGATGCTAAAAATGTGGTTGTACAAAATAAATATTCTTAAGGAAATAGTTTAAATAGCATTTGCTACTTTTATTTAAATATAAATAAACCCCATTCAAAACATAAAATGTGTTTGCTTGATTTTTTATTAATGTACAAAATTCAGGGAAAAAATTTTTTTCATATGCTAATGGATTCTTTACCCACACATTTAGGCATCACCATTTTAATTTGACTATGTGACAATGGCTTATTGGTCTTGTTAAGAGCCATACTATGTAGGATTTATAGACAATGTCCAGAGGTGGTAAATAGATTTAATATTTTTACTGGACAAGGATAATTGATTAAAATGTATGTTTCCATTAAAAAAAAAAAAAAAAAA
>JAQZBX010099394.1:0-11479 GCA_029593785.1 Cabassous unicinctus
AGAATCAGGTTTTGCATTTTTTAAAATTTTCTCTATTGTTTTTTTTTCTTTTCGCAATTTCATTTTTTTCTACTCAAATCTTTATTATTTCTTTCCTTCTGCTTGCTTTTGGATTGCTTTGCTCTTCTTTTTCTAGTTTCTTCAGTTGTTCATTTAGGTCTTAGATTTATCTCTTTCTTCTTTTTTTAAAGATAGGCATTTAGGGCTAACCATTTCACTCTCAGTACTGCCTTCACTATATCCCATCCATTTTGGTAATCTGGGTTCCCATTTTCATTTGTCTCAAGATATCTATTAATTTCTCTTATAATTTCTTCTTTCACCCATTGATTGTTCAGGCATCTTTTGTTTAGCGTCCACACATTTACAAATTTTCCCTTTTCTTGTCTGTAAATAATTTCCACCTTCATTCCAATATGATCTATGAAAATGCATTGTATACTTTCAATATTTATATATTTATTGAGATCTACTTTTTGACCCAACATGTGATCTATCCTGGAGAAAGATCCATGAGCAGTGGAGAAACATGTATAACTCACTGATTTGGCATGCAAAATTCTGTATAAGTCTCTTAGGTCTAGTTCATTTATCATATTGTTCAAGTTCTGTTTCATTGTTGATCTTCTGTCTAGTTCTATTATTAATGTGAGTGGTGTGTTAAAGTCCCCAACTGTTATTGTAGGCAAGTCTATTTCTCCCTTCCAACGTGCCAGAGTTTTTCTCATGTATTTTGGAGAACTCTGGGTAGGTGCATAGATATTTATGGCCGTTACTCCTTGCTGGTGGTTTTTCCTTTTATTAATATGTAATGAACTTCTGTATCTCTTATAAATTTTTTGCATTTAAAGTTTATTTGGTCTGATATTATAGCTACTCCTGCTCTTTTTTGGTTACTTTTTGCATGGGAGATCTTTTTCCAACCTTTAACTTTCAGCCAATTTGTATCACTGGATCTAAGTTGAGTCTGTTGTAGACAGCATATGGATGGTTCAGCCTATGTCTTTTGTTTGGGGAGTTTAAGCCGTTCACATTCAATGATATAACTGTAAATGCACTATTTACTTCTACCATTTTATTCTTTGGATTTCATATTTCTAATCTTATTTTCATCTGTCATTTTTACCCTTTTGGTTTCCCTTTCCAGTAGTCTTGCCTTCTATTCTCTCCTATAAGCCTTTATCTTTTGTCTTTTCCTTTCAGGCTGCAGAACCATATTTAGTCTTTCCTGCAGAGTTGGATTCCTATTTATGAAATCTCTTCATTTTTTTTTGAATGTTTTAAACTTACCTACATATTTGTAGGACATTTTACTGGATAAAGAATTCTTGGCTGGCAATTTTCTCTTTCAGTATATTAATTATATCATACCACTCTCTTCTTACCTCCATGGTTTCTGATGAAAAGTCTGCACTGACTTACTGAATGCCCCTTGCATGTGATGGTTTGATTCTCCCTTCCTGTTTTCATAATTTTCTCTTTATCTTTAGCACTTGACATTCTGAGTAGTTTGTGTCCTACAGTATGTCTGTTCAGATTTATTCTGATTGGACTTTGTTGTGTTTCTAGGACATGTAAATTCATTTTTTCATGAGAGTTGGGAAATTCTACACCAATATTTCCTTAAACAATTTTTCTGCCCATTTCCCTTCTATTATTTGCCTTCCGGAACTCCCGTGAAACATATGTGGTTACACTTAATGTAATCATTCAACTCCCTGAGTCCTACTCAATTTTTTTCATTCTTTTTTCTCTGTGTACTTCTCTCTCTTTAAGTTCAGCTATTCTATCACATCATTTATTCTTTCTTCTATGATTTTGAGTATGCTGTTGTATGCTTCTAATGTGTTTTTAGATCTCACCTATTGTGTCTTTCATTCACATAAGTGCTGTTATTTTTCTATTCATGTTTTCAAATTCTTCTTTGTTCTCACCTGGTGTCTTCTTGATGTCCTTTATCTCTTTAGCCATATTGTCTTTCAACTCATTGATTAAATTTAAGAGATTTGTATAAACATCATTGACTAGTTGTCAAAAATCTTGTGTCTCACCTGGGGCTTTGAGAGGTTCCTTTGCTTGAGCCATATATTTCTTTATCTTAGAATGATGTGTAATTACTTGCTGATGCCTAGGCATCTGATTATCATGGTGAGTTTACTCTGATGCGCACTTTCTCTCTTGCCTAGGATTTAGTGGCAGGAAGCTATGTGTTACTGCTGTACTTTGATTCTTGTTTCAACCTGTTCTATATCTTTAGAATTGTCCCTGTTTAGTTGCTCAAATCTTGGATATGGCCCCAGAAATGGGCTGTAGACCAGATTCCAAAGGCCTTTGGGAGGGAGCTATAAAGGCCAAAAAAAGCTTCTTCTATTTATTTACTTTTCCTTTCTTTGCATCCACCTCCATGATCTGCCAGGATAGTCCTCATCTCAAACTCTGGTTGGAATGAGTTTGCTGTAACCCTGAAAACTGTAAAGAGGATCCTGCCTCAGGGTTTTTCTGAGACTCCCTAATCAAACATTCTCAAAAGCTGTTTTCCTCCTTTTGCCGGCAGCCCTCTCCTTTGTCCTGGGTAGGCAATAATTCCACTCCCCTCTGTGTCTTCAACAACCAGCCCTTGTCAGTAATAAGTGTATTTAAGAGGGTTGAATGTCTTTGGTCTCCTGCCAACTCCCAGGGAAAACAATGGCACAGACCCACCCTACCCAGGAGAGCTCATGGAGCACAGCAGACCATATTTGTTGGCCAAAAACTGAATCAACCTTAGTCTGTGATCATCTCTCTTCACTTTCCTGAGGAAGCAGACCCCTTACACCCCTTTTGTCATAGCTGCCTGCAAGAAGACAGAATGCCCAAAGTGGTATGCTGTGAGGGTGGGGGAATGGGTGCCGGCAGCTACAGCTGCAGCTTTTACTCATAGACTTTTCCTATCAAGAGTCTTTTTCCTTTCTTTGCCCCTCTCTCTTCTGGATCATGTCCAAGCTTGTTTCCTCAGCCCTAGAACAATTTTCCTTGCAGATTTTGCCTGTCCTCTAGCTATATTCTGGGAGAAAAGTGATTCCTGTGTCGCTTTAATCCTCCATCTTACTGGAAGTCCTAGATTTGCTTCTCCCATTAAAATTTGTCTGCATTCACACCCACAGATTGTTTATTTCCTTGTATTTGCAGTTTTCTCCTGAAACTGAACAATATTTCATAAATGTTATGATATTTTTGTCCTCCATATGCTTTCATTTGTTTTACTTCATTGGATGCTAGTAATAAAATTGCATTATGAAGCAGGGAATACAGAGGATCAGTGTTGTTCCCAAGTTGGGTTTTCTGTCCTCAATGGTGGGGCACACTTCCTTACAGAATTATGTGTCTCTTTTAGCTACATCCATTTCTGAAGGACATACAATTTAACAATACTGCTGGTGACCTAATGAAATTGGATGAGGAAAAGAAATTTGGTGCCAGGTATGACACTCTCAACTTTTGGAATTTTCCAGAAGGTTTAGGACTTAAATTTGAAGTAGGACATTTTGCCTCTGATGCACCACGAGATCAACAGTTGTCTATATCTGAGGAGATGATAGAGTGGGCAGCAGGATTTTCAGAGGTGGGTACAATTCAATCACCATGCCTTGCATTACATGTCAATAACCACAATTTTCTTGTGCAGATTTTCTGCCTCCTTACCACTCAGTAAAAGACCACATATGGCAGTTTGATAATTCATCTTTCAACTTGAACAAATTTCTTACCCATTCACCAGTGGGTGGAAAAAGAACACATACATTCAAACATATATTTAAAAATTATTAAATATTTCACATCATTCAATAACCATGATATGTTATCAATTAATTTGATTTAGGTATTTAAAATTTAAATTTATTATGACAAAATATATAATGTGGGACAGAATGTAAACTATAATGTAAACTACATTCCATGCTAATTGGCAATGCTCCAATATGTGTTCATCAATTGTAGCAAATGTACCTCACTAATGATGGATGTTGTTAATGTGGGAAAGTGTGGGAGGGGTAGGGGGTGGAGCATATGGGAATCCCCTGTAGTTTTTAATATCACATTTATTTAATCTAAATTATGTTAAAAAAAATTTTAAGTATTAAAAAAATTAAATTTGTTGATGTTCCAATACCTCAAAAAGTCTGATTACTGGAGAGTTAGACACAGCTAATAACAACATATATCTGATTTTCTTCAGACTCCCCACTCAGTATGCAGTAAGAGGTGCATTCCTGGATTCAGCAAAACCTCTCAGGAGGGAAAGGCTGCCTGCTGTTTTCTTTGCACCCCCTGCCCAGAAAATGAAATTTCCAATGAGACAGGTAAATGTGTGCCCACAAAAAAGTCCCCACCATTCCTTTATATTTCCCATTCATACAAGGAATTGGAAAAGATCTGGACAACAAATCCAGAATCAAAATTCTTCCTTCCTTAATTTAGCAGTTTAAATTTGATAATCAATAATATTTACCATTGAAATGGATGTCTTTCTCTGCACTGACCTAGCTTATTTAAGTCATTCCTTTAGACCCATTGCAGGCAAATCATGTCTGGGAAACCCTTATGTTGATATCGCCACAGTAACTAAGTCTCATCCCTATATTGGAATTTAACACATGTGTGACAGTGTGAAGCTTTTGTGGATCCCAGAGAAAATCATGTTCTTGTAGCTAATCCATTTCTGTGGGTGTAGGATACTGTGATAGGATTGAATTTTGTTAGGGACATTTTTTGGATATATTTCAGAGAGGTAGGACCCAGAGAGGGTCTCTACTCTCTTGCTGGAGTCTTTTATAAATGGAAGAAACATTCCAAAACACACAGAGAAAGAGAACAGGAAGCTTGTACCGTGTCTTGTGAGACAGGACTCCATGATCAACTATGGCTACAGAAAGACAAAATAAGCCAGAGAAGCTGAGAGAGAGGCCGGTGGCTGGAATTAACAGATCAATTCAAAGCTGAATAGGTTTAGAATGGGGAGAGATGAGCCATCTGACAGACTGCCAACAGCCGAACTCAGGGAGAAATAGAAGCTTGAGGCGATAGAGGAACTGGCTGCCATTTTGCCTTGCCATGTGGCAGGAGTCCAGTATCTGCCAGCAGCTGCCCTTGTTTAGACATAGCATCTCAGATGTTACCTTGATCTGGACATTTTCACAGCTTCAGAAATGTAAGCTTTTACTCTAATAAATTCCCACTATAAAAGCCAACCCATTTCTGGTATATTTGTATTGGCAGCGTTTAGCAAACCAAAACAACACCCTATTATAAGTACCTGCTTTAATCTTGTTCTAAAGAATATTTAGATTTTATTAAAGGCATGAATCTTAACCATCCTGAGTTTCCCATGCCTGACACTGTTTGTGACAAAGAACACATGGTCAGGAAGGTTGTGACTGATTTAAGAAATGGGTTTTTCTATGGTGTACAACAAAGGAATGATATAGCGTGCCCTCAATGAGTAGGTTTTAGCTTCTGCTCTCCTCTACTTCACAGCTCAGTTGGGGAGAGAAAACACAGAGACCTTTCATTACCATAATTACAGGCTGAAATCAAAGTATGTACATGATACTATGGAACTATATATTTAATGTGAGGAAGGGTCTCATGGAGTTCTTCATAGAGGTAGTGGCATTAGTATTATGTAAGATGAATGAGGGGTGGACTAAATTCTTGGTATAATTATTAGAAATGGCAAAAAAATAGGTGACTTGTCACTGCATGTACTATCAGAGATTCAGAGAAATGGCAAAGGAAGTTTCAATGTGACAACATCACAGAGAATATTGGGGTTGGGGATTGAGATATGATGTAGAAAATGGACATTAAACCATATATGAGATTTTTTTCACAATATGATTAGTATCTTGAAGTTACTCATATCCATGATTTTAAATGCTAGAATCACTTTTATGGTGGGAATTTTCTAACTTTCTTTTGTTGATAAATAAATGGTCTAATTTCCCCAAATTCTGTTATTTCCAAGTTTTGAGAAGTGTAGAGACTTATGGTATATTCTGGCATTTAGTCAAAGTGGCACAGTGATTCATGTACACATTGTGTATTAGGTAAATTTGAGTATATGTTCCATATACACGTGCAAAGAACATTGTTCCTCCAAGTTCGATTCCCACAAGTTTGCCATTTAAGAAATAAACTTTTAAACAGCCCGTATTTTAAAGTAGATAATACAATAGGATCTGTAAAATGTTTTGAAATTGAAAATGCTACATTTCAGCTCTTATGGGATGCATCTAAAGCACCCCATAGAGACATATGTATAATCCTAGATTATATATATTTGTGTATTATTTAGTATATGAGTTTTAAGTATTTATCACAAACTAAAATGGTAACAGCAAACTAAACATAAAGAAAATAGAAGATAGAAAATTATAAATATAAGAAGAAAATATAATAAAATACAGATTGTATTAGTCAGCCAAAGGGGTGCTGATGAAAAATATCAGAAATCAGTTGGCTTTTATAAAAGTTATTTGGGGTAGAAGCTTACAATTACCAGGCCATAAAACATAAGTTACTTCCCTGACCCAACTCTGTGAGGAGTCCAACTTCCTGTGTTCCTCCCTTCCCAGGGCTTGATTCTCTCCATGTTTAGCTGCATATTCTTTCCTCAAGGCCAGCTGTAGTCTATCAGGCAAAAAGCTAGTCTCTTTTCCCAGGGTCTTCTCTCCTTCCTCATGGCCACGCTCCTCTGTATGCTTACTTCCAGGGGCGCCAGCTCAAGACTCCAACATCAGAAATCCAGCTCAAACTCCAATGCAAAACTCCACCTAACTCCTCCACTCAGCCATGTAGTTTTATCTGAGTCTGTGTCCAAGAAGGGGCAGGGAATCAAAGTCCTACTGATGTGGCCCAATCAAAGCCCTAATCATAACTTAATCATGCCCAGAGGAACAGGCCAGTTTACAAGCATAATCCAATATCTATTTTTGGAATTCATAACTATATCAAACTGCCGCATAGATATACAGAGGATAAAAAATGTCAAAACTCTCTCAAATAAAAGACAAAATTGATAAACCCCTAGAATGTTGTATTATGAAAAAAGAAAAATTGCAAAATAAATAACAGCATTTAAATGTGGGTCATTTGTACAGAAATATTTAACATCATAAAAGTTGAGAATAAATAATTTCATTTGAAAACTATTTGAAAATTAAAATGAAATATTCACAAATTCCCTGAAAAAATATGTTATCAAAACTGTCCCAACAAACAATGAAAAATCTGAAAAGTTTCATATCTTACCAAGGACATTAAATCCATAGTTTGCAATATTCTCATATGTTTTTATTGTGATGAATTGGGGAATTCTACCAAATGTTCAAGGAAAAATAATGCCCTTTTACTCAAACTCTTCCAGGGAATAAGGGAAAAAAATTCTTCTCAATTCATTTTATTAGAAGAGCTTAACAGCAGAACCAAAACCTGTTAAGGTCATTAGAAGAAAGGAAATTTATAGCCCACTTTCTGTTTTGAACACACACACACACACACACATATATATAAAAATCCACAATCTAAATCCAGCTGTATTTTATAAAGAGGCTCTAGTATGACAAAGTTTGGTTTATGCAACATAATTCAGTATATGACCTCCCTGAAAAGGAGGAACAATCATCTAAATAAATGCAGGAAAACATTTAATAAAATTCAACCCCCATTCATGATTTTGAAAGAAAACATTCATTATCAGATTAGGAATAGAAGGGAAACATTGTATTCCCTTAAAGCATACTTACAACAAAACAGATGGTGCAAAATATTGAAAGAATTTAAGGACTGAGAGATCAAGTATGAGAAAAACTGCTAAATATTGCCACTTCTGCTAGATGTTACATTGAAGGTCATGCCCAATGCAATTTTTGCAGGAGAAGAAGTGGAAGGAATAATTATTGGAAAGTGTAAAATAGAACTAACTTTATTTGCACTGTTATTACTGTGTAATTATAAAATCTGAAAGGTTTTACAAACTGAGTTTAGTGGTCTGAATACAGGATTAATACACAAACTTCTGAAATTGTATATGCCAGTCACAGGGCATTCTAAAATGCAATTTTAATACATGACATTTATAACATCTTAAAAGCATGAAATGCCTATAAATAAAACTAAGGAAAGTTTGGAAAAACTTCTGATTATAAAGTTACAGAAGAACATTGAGAAAAATTTAAAGATGATAATGCAAGGAGGGATATACCATATCCATGGATGAAAAAACTCAATATTGTAAAGGCATCAGTACTTTCCAATTGTTCTACTGATTCTATGCAATTGTTATCATAGTGCCAACTTTTTGTGGCAATTACAACCTATTATAAAATGCACATGAAAATGAAAGTAGAAAAGGGTAGCTAAGATAAACTTAAAGACCAAGAATGGGATAAGAGTAATTATTTTACCTGCTTCAATTCTTTTAATGTCATGATGTTGTGGTTTCAGCACAAGGATAAAAAATGTAATCAAAGGAACCAAACAGCAAATACAGAAACCAAATGGTCCCATAAAGACATAACTATCTGGAACATGGTAGGTCTAAAGGAAAAAATAAAAAATCATTAGGGAACATGAAAGAGAAGAAAATTTGTAACTTGGGAAGGTAAAAATTTCTTAAACATGACAGATCAAGCATCAACTTTAAAGGAACAATTTAATAAATGTAACTACATTAAAATTATTATTTTCTGTTCATCAATGAAAGGTCAAGTCACCAAGTAGAAAAAAATATTTAAAATAGTTCTAACCAATAAAAATCACATCTAAAATATATTGAGAACTCCTACAAAAATCAAGATGGACAGAAATCCATTAAAGAAAGGCATGGCTTATGAACAGGCTTTTCATACAGAAATATTTCCAAATATGCACTGTACATATGAGACACTGCTCAGATCAATTAGTCACAAGAAAATTGCAAATAAAAATCATAATGAAATACATTAAAATATTCTCCAAAACAGCTAAAACTAAACAGACTTACCGTGTTATGTGTTGGAGAGAATATGAAACAACTGGAAATATCATGTTGCTTGTCAGAGTATAAATTGCAGTAATCATTTGGAAAACTGTATGTTAGTACTTGCAAACGTGAATATTTGCATAATATATGACCAGCAATATAGCATTGTACCTTTACAATACAAAGATACTCACAGCATTATTTATAATAACAAAAATCCATAAACAATCCAAATATATTACACCAATAAAAATGGATAAATAAAAGATGTGTTAATATAATTGAATTCTATTCAGCAATATAAGTGAATGGATTATACCACTTCACAACCACAAAGATCACTATATATCATAGCATAATTCACAGTAGACAACAGGATGAAATAACACAAATGTCCATCAACAAATGAATGGATAAACAAAATGTGGTACATATATATAATGGAATATTATTTAACCATAAGTAAAAATGAATTTATGAGATATGCTGTTACAAAGAAGAACTTTGTACACATTATGCTCTTTGGAATAGGCAAGAATCAAAAATGAAAAATATTGTATATAACACTTATAAGAGCTCTCTTGAGATAGCAAATCCCAAGAAAGAGAAAGTAGAGTAGAGGTTGCTATGGGATGGGGGCAGAGGGAAGAGGAAATGTATATCTGGTGGACATGGTGTGTTTATAAAAAGAAAATAACAAAAATATTTTAAAGGTGAATGAAATATATCTAAATCCAGTGACATGGATGAATCTCAGAAACATAATATTGGGTTAAAAAGACCAAAGCAGAACTAATCTACGAGGTTAGAAATTATGAAGGTAGTTTCTTTAGAGATGTGGGAGTTTAATTGATTTGAAGGCATTAGGGAAAGGTCTTCTCTGGGGCTGGTTATGTTCTCTTCATTAGCCAGTGTGGTATTATCCATGTGTTTACTTCCTCATAATTCATTAATCACTGCATTTATGATTTGTTCCCTTTCATTAGTGTATTTTATATATCGATAAATATATATATTTTTTAAAAGAATGAAAGCTCAAGCTCAACAGTCAATGAAAATTCAACTGTTATCCAATTTAAGGTCTCCACATCTAAAAGAAGGCCAGAGGTCTAAGAGAAAATATGGGGAAGAAAGCCAAACAGATTGAAACAGTGTTATGTAGAGTCAATGCAAGCTGGATAGATTTGGCTAAAATTGTCCAATTTGATTCTTTTGGGGTCCTGCAAATCAGAGAAAATTACTAAAACTGAGTTGATGACACTTTGCTCTTCTCACCAGATATGGATAAGTGTGTGAAATGTCCAAAAAATCAATACGCAAACAGTGAGAGAAATCGCTGCCTCCAAAAAGCTGTGACCTTCCTGGCTTATGAAGACCCTTTGGGGATGGCTCTGGGCTGCACAGCTCTTTGCTTCTCTTTCCTCACCACTGTTATTCTTGGGGTCTTTGTGAAGCACCGGGACACCCCCATTGTCAAGGCCAATAATAGGACTCTCAGCTATATCCTGCTCATTTCCCTCACCCTCTGCTTCCTCTGCTCCTTACTCTTCATCGGTCGTCCTAATACAGCCACCTGCATCCTCCGACAAATCACATTTGGAATTTTGTTTACCGTGGCTGTTTCCACGGTCTTGGCCAAAACAATCACTGTGGTTCTGGCATTCAAGGTCACTGCACCAGGGAGAATAATGAGGCAGTACTTGCTATCAGGGTCACCTAATTTTGTTATTCCCATTTGCTCCCTGATCCAGATAACCCTCTGTGGAATCTGGCTGGGAACCTCTCCCCCATTCATTGACAAAGATGCAAATTCTGATCATGGCTATATCTTCATTGAGTGTAACAAGGGCTCAGTCACTGTCTTCTACTGTGTCCTGGGATACCTGGGCTGCTTGGCCCTGGGGAGCTTTGCTCTAGCTTTCATGGCCAGGAACCTGCCTGACACCTTTAATGAAGCCAAGTTTTTGATATTCAGCATGTTGGTGTGCTGCAGTGTTTGGGTCACTTTTCTCCCTGTCTACCACAGCACCAAGGGAAAGGTCATGGCAGCAGTGGAGACCTTCTCCATCTTGGCTTCCAGTGCTGGATTACTAGGCTGCATCATTGTCCCAAAGTTCTATATTATTTTGTTAAGGCCAGATAGGAATGTTTAACATTCATTACGACATAAAACATATTCTGGAAGCAATAAGCCTTCATAAGTTTCAATTCATGTGTTTCTAAAAATAAATAAGAACCTGAAGAAAATCTGCACCATATTTGCTGTCAAATATGAGATAAAAATAAAATGTAATATATCTTCTTCAATTGATAAGTCAGTATCATTTTTTCTTTAATAATGTCAGGAGCATAACAACTCTCAGCCATCCAACTTTTCAACTTTAAATTTCATTTTCAATTCTTTTGATTTTTTCTAGCTTAATTTTCCATATAATAACCAACTTTACATAATATTCCACTTTGTTTTTCACTCATTTT
>JAQZBX010099395.1:0-11479 GCA_029593785.1 Cabassous unicinctus
TGGGGCATATGGAAATCGCCTATATTTTTTAGGGAACATTTATGTATTCTAAAGCTTCTTTAAAAATATTTTTTTTAAAAAAAGCTCAACAGTTGTGAAAATTATTGAAGTATTCACAGGATAAAATGCAGAACCTAATATAATCTCACATTGCATAACAAAGAAGTGTGGAGCCAGAAGCTTCAGAGATTTAAGTCCCAAGTGCTACTAGGTAAATGCCATTTGCATTTTGTTCGACTATTGAGGCAATGGCAGAAAGACTTGCATGACTCAGGTAGGTTTCTGAGTCTCCAAATTTAAATAATAGAGAAAAAAAGAAACCCATTTTTCAAAAACATATATGAGGGAATTGTAGGTAAAACATTTTATACTTACTTTCGTAAGTATAAAATAATAAACTGTGTCAACTACAGGGGAGAAAATATTTTTGTCTCAGAGTTGATGGAATCTGATTGCTCTCATTACTATCCACACAAAAAAAATGGTTTTGAGAATTTTATTTAATCTAGGTTCATTATAAAACCTAACTCCTTTTTCATTGTGAAAGAGTATATATGATTTTCAGATTTTATTTTTAGTTTTATTTCAAAAATAATTGAGATGCATATTGCAAATGTCAACTTGTGCAAATTCAAACCCAAGTTGATCAAATGCCATATTTACTTACTTCTAAAAATTAAAATAAATCAAATCATCATTCCAAATCTCATATATCAACAGAGAATTTACACACATACACATCACATTACACACACACATAAATACACAGTTACACAATAAACAGAACTCTATGTAGATCGGAAACATTGGTTTTCTTGTTTCTCATATCAGTTTTTTAATGGAAAAATGAATTTGAAATATAAAAGTATGCAAATGTTTATGTTAAATTTTGTTACTTCCATTTTTCTTCAGCACTTCTCTTTCACTGGACAAGAGATTTATCTTATGTCACCAGAACACTTCTACAAATAAGTAATGAATGTGTGACAAAGCAACAATACATTTCTAGAGAAAAACTCAATAAAACATATTTCATATTAGTAACTAGTAAAGAAAACATAGACCAAGAAGACTTACATAATGGTTTTCTTTATTATTCCTCAGTGAAAGGCTCATTATTTCTTTAGGTAACAATTATTTTAAACTAATTATGATTTTGGAGGAATACAATAATTATGATTTCTTTTTTTGTCCATGTAAATATTTTCAAGCATATCAGATCACTGGTCTAGTATTTTGGAACGTTGTCTCATTAGTATGAGTGTTTCTAGCACAATATTTTGACAATGGAATGAAATTTCAAGTAATTCAATTAAACTCCCTGATATAAAGAAGTGAAGGCCTAAAGAAATTAAAATAGTGAGAAAAGTCACATATCTCAAGAGTGGTAACTAGATATAGTTCAGAGTTTCTCAATTCTGATCACAGATAATTTTTATTGTTGCCAAATATATAAGAACACTTCCTAAGTGACTGAAACATACCTGGTAATATTCTGAGGAGAAAGAAGAAAATTTACCAAAACAAATCACTTTCTGCTGCACAGATAATAATTTGTGGATATCCAGAGTACTAAACATGAATCTACCACTGTCTTGATTATTTTTGTGAGTTTAGCACAAGAACAAAAAGAATGGATAGGGAAAGTTTTTCTTCCTTGACTGTATTCCTTTTCTTAGGAATAACTACCAACTCTGAGATCAAAGTGACCCTCTTTATCATACTTCTAGCTGTTTACCTCATTAATATTTTTGCAAATCTTGGAATGATCATTTTCATTAGATTGGATTCCCAGCTTTACACAACAATGTACTTTTTTCTCAGCCATCTCTCCTTCTGTGACCGCCACTATTCCATTGCAGTTGAGCCCAAGATGCTGGTAGACTTCTCTGCAAAGAACAACTCAATTTCCTTTGTTAGTTGAACTCTGCAATTCTTCACTTTCTGTGTCTTTGCAGATTCTGAGTGTCTCCTGCTGGGAATGATGGCCTTTGATAGGTACAAGGCCATTAGCAACACGTTGCTCTATATAGCCAACATGTCCAGCAGGGTGTGCTCCATGCTCATGGCTGGGGTTTACCTGGTGGGAATGGTGGATGCTTTGATACATGCAACATTAGCATTCTGCTTATGGTTCTCTGGGTTAAATGAGATTAATCATTTCTTCTGTGATTTACCTCCTCTTTACCTTCTTTCACGTTCTGAAATACAGGTCATTGAACTGGTATTATTCACCCTTTTTGCCTTCATTGAACTGACTACCATTCCAAGAGTTTTAGTGTCTTACTGTTATATCATCCTATCGGTTTTAAAGTTCCACTCTGTTGAGGCGAGATTGAAAGCTTTCTCCACATGCATATCCCACTTAACTGCTGTTGCAATTTTCCAGAGAACTGTGCTCTTAATGTTTTCCAGCCCAGTTACTCCTATTCCTTAGACCAAGACAAAAATAACCTCAATGCTTTCCCAGTTGTGACTCCCATGTTAAAGCCATGATTTATAGTCTATGAAAGAGATGTGAAAGAGACTTTGGAGAGACTGAAAAATAAAAGGTGGTTTTAAATATTTATATTAAATAAATGTATGTGTATATCTGTGGGTATTTATGCTTTTGTTTTCATAAAATCCTATGATATAGTATAAGAGAAAAGTAGCCCCAAATATTAATTTATAAAAATGAATTATGTGCTAAATTACTATCCATACCAAAAATTTACATTTCCCTAAACAGTCATATTTCATTATATGCCCTGAATTTATAGCTCTCTCTTTGTGTGAAACTTGCCTGACACTTCTCATGTCAATTTTATATATGTTCAGCCTTCATTTGTGTACTATTTCAATTGTTCTAAAATGTATTGTGTATTACTAAGTGTCTTTTGTACATTTAGATGCAACTATTTCAATTGTTCTAAAATGTACTGTGTGTTACTAAGTGTCTTTTGTACATTTAGATGCATAGTATTTATTGGTGAATCTAGAAGTTCTTATACTAATGAGTAATCTAGCAGAAAAGCAAACATTAACTAGTTAAGCCTTCAAAAATTCATAAAAAACTGCAAATCATCCCCCAAAAAAAAACAATAAACATTTTTTTAAAAATGTCTGACTTGGTAGGCAGTGAAGGAAAGTTCCCTGAATGGAGTAATTGAGCCCGAGATTCTGGGCAAAGGAATTGGCAATTAGAGAGGGCCAGAGGAGGAGGACAACACTTTGCCTTTAAAGAAGAAAGAAGTCCAACATGCTTAGGTTATAAAGAGTTTTATCTGTTGCAGGTGATGTGCCACACTTATGAAGGATGTTTATGTGGGAGGTTGTGGGAGGTGTGGGAGGTGGGTCATATGGGAATCCATATATTTTTTGCGTAACATTTATGTTATCTAAGCATCTTTTTAAAAAATAAAAATAATTTATTTTTAAAAAAGAATTAACAGTACATAAACATATGTTCCTTCATGGAACAATGTATTGTATACAATAAAATTTCATATGAATTTTGAAAGCCAAAAAATAAAAAATAAAAAAGAAGAAGAACAAAAGGAAGGGCCTGAGAAAAGTACTTCCCTGACTGGTCATTCTTAACCCCTCCATAGGTTCCTCCAGAAAGCTTGTCTTCTCTTCTCTTTTCTCCACCCATGTTAAATGCTCCTTTTGAATTCAAAAACAACTCTCTCCTCAAGGAATTTTCATAATATTATTCTGTATATTAAATCATTTTCTCCAATATGGGGTTATGAGAGCATTTTTTGTTTAAGAACTGAGTTTTTCATTCCTGTTGTTTGAAGAATCTGCCTCATGTTTTAGAAATAAAATGGGAAATAAACCCATTGATAAGTAACAAGATCAAAATAATGTTAATATTATGAGGTGCTAATTAAATGTTAATAAAAATAAAATTAACTGATGGTATAGTATGTGCCTTGAATATATTTTTTATAGCATATAAGTACATATATTTGCAGTTACTAGAACTAATGGATGTATGAAGGAATACCTACTAAAAATTCAGAAATAAAGAACATTCATTATTGTACTTTCTTGACATTCACTTACCTAATCTCCCTCAGTTCTAACAACATTAAAGGACACTCCTAATTATACATTATAATTGAGCAAGCTAAACACAAGAAATGAATTAAATTTATAGCTGACAGTATAAAATGCCCTGTATGAAAAATTTTAGAATGGGAGTAAGACCCCCTGTGATTTACAAGTGGCATTCCTTTGTGTGGAACCCTGGGACATGTTTGGGGAAAGTATAGAAGTAGAAAAAGTCTATGGAGAATTTTTGTTTCAGACAAATGACTTTAAGGGTTTCCTCCTCCACCATTACTGTCTTGGAATAATTTTTATTATGAAGAGCAGCATTATAGAAAATGTGGTTGAAATTGAAAAGTTCAAACAGTAGAAGGACTTCAAAGGATTGCCAGTAATTTGAAATATCTAAACATGGCATCTAATTAGCTCATTGAGCTCCTATATGACATTATATATTACTACATCTAAAGACCAATTTTATCTCCAAATTGGCCTCTATATCCACCTGTTTGTGTGAAATAGAGGGAAGGCTATTTTAAGTCCAAAAAAGTATGACCAGAAATGGAATTGACAGTTTCCTCTCCTTTAAATGTGCAAGTTGCAGTAGAATAACCAATTAATTGGAATCTTGCTTAGGAGATTCATCGCTCAAATAAGAGTTTGGGAACATGGCATGTAGGTATCTTTCTACCTTGGAATGCTACAGGCATATTGAAAACTTAAAAAAACTTTGATCTATCCTAACCTCGCTACATAATTCCTCACTAGCCCCTGTTATTCTGTTTCTCTACCTCACAACTTGCTCACACATCAACCAACTAATAATGGAAACTTTATTTCCCAAACTTTATATTACAAATATGTGTGTAATGGGCAAATGTTATAAGCTATTCCTATAGCTATATTCTTTTCTCATGTCTTCTCACTGACCCCTAAACATAATAATGGCACAGTAATGGATTTGGGTGTGTGTATAAAACAGCAAGTCCCTGCTTAACCACATTTGTGAGAATAGAAGAACAGTAATGTTCAATGACCCAGTTGGTAGCAGGTAAGCATTAAAGCCAGAAACAGCAACTTTATGTCCCTTGAGGAAACTCTGTGTTATGAACAAGCTATGAATGAGGTGCCCAGTGCCACTCAAACCATTGTGCCCTTTCACAAGTCATTCTTTCTTAATAAGCTTCAGTTCTTTCTCTGTGAAAGAGGGGTTCAGTTTCAACATCACTAAAGTCCTTCCAGCTGCTTCCTTTTGTCTCTATGTATACCTATGATAATAATATTGTTTAAACACATCATACTGTTGGACTGATTTTGGAAAATAAATGAGTTGATTCATCTCTATAAAAAGAAAGCACTGCATATCTAGTCTGATATGACATGATATGGGATTGGAAACAATATCAGTGAGAAAATAGGATTATCAAAAGGCCAAATGCTTTCAAACACAGCCTCTCTACTTGGGTTATTATTCACATCCCAACTTTTACAGCCATATCATAGAAGTGGATATTCAACTTTACATGTAGTGAAGGAAATAAAAAGCAAAACCTCAGTGCAATACCATGACTTACAGAACAGCTAAAGTGAGGATAATCAGAGCTAACAAGTGTTGATGAGTATGTGGAGCATCTGTACCACTCACACATTGGTAGTAGAAGTGAAAATTGCCAACCCTGTTTGAAAACTATATGGAAGTATCTTCTATAGCTCAACATATATATGACAGAAAAATTAAAAACTTGGATTTCTAGTTTTATCTAAGACAATGAGTGAATATCCACCAAAGTCATGAACAAAAATATTCACAATAGCATTATTTAAAATAACATAAATCTGAATATGACTCAGGTTTCTATCAACACATTACTTTAGAGTTGATGATTTTTTTGGCATGTCATTAATAACATTTTAGACTTTGCAGGCCATAAAGCCTCTGTCACAAGCACTCAAGTTTGCCTTTGCATCACAACAGCCCAAACCAATATACAAATGAATGTGGTTGTTTGCCTACCAATACATTTTTTTATGAGCCATATTTGCAAATCACTGCTTTAGATAAAATAAATAACATATGCTACCTGGTATATAGGACTACTACACAAGAGTGAGAATTAAGAATGACCAGAAGAAATGACAACATGGAGGAAGCTCACACACATAAGTGTTAGTGAAAGAAGTCGGACATAATTGTATACAAACAGTATGATTTCACTTCCACATGGTTAAAAATATACAAACTAATCTTGTATATTGTACATTGATTTGTGCTAGGGTGTGGGGATGTTTTCTGAGAAGCTTAGTAATGTCCTATCTAATGTTATGTGTTCTGAGTGCACAGATATTTTCATTTCTGAAAAATCATTTGATACATGTTAATCACATGACTACTTTTAAAATGCTTCCAAAACAAAAGCTATTAGCCATCATATTTTAAGCAACTGTTAGATTTCATTATTTTTTCAATCTCTAGTACTTATATACAATAAATAGTCAAACATATTTACAAACTTAGAGTGTTGAGGGAGTTTCAATTAAAGGCCATGAATACTAACAGAAAGGTCAACTGGGAATGTAATAAACAAGCCCTCCAGTCTCATGCTAATGGGAGCTGGGTGGGGAAACATCCTGAAACAAAACCTGTGAATTGCAGAAATGTAACAGAGAACTGAGCCATTGACCTTTAAGACTTGTTGATTTCAGTAAGATGTAACTGTCAAGTATCTATTACCCTTGCACATGCTCACACTATTTTCTTTGTTCTAAAGCCAGAATAAAAGCCACACTTTGTGAGGTGGCTGGGCTCTTCTCTCCTTATCGGATGGAGGGTCCCCTGATCCCAGTTTGTTCTTCTCTTTGTCTCTTTCTTTCTCATCCGTGGCCCCATTTTCACCAACCCAGTTCCTGAACGCCAACAGAGTGTAACTTTCATACAATATATAAATCAATAATTATTGTTTATGTTACTAAAAATGTGCTGCCTCACTGGTAGATCAAAAATACATTTATCAACACATGAGCATTTTTAGTCATTCAGAATTAGCAATGAGCCTAAATGTACTTTTGTACTAGTAACATGCATTGAATTCTGTTTATATAACTTCCATTCCTTAGTGCCAGGCAATGATTTTCTGAAGAAGGAAGTCTTATACATAGACAATTGACTATATAGTACTATTTTGGTGGCAGCACGGTCACTCAGAAAGCCTTAAACCTAGGCATATGCTTCTCATGTGCTTGCCTCTGACATCTAAATTCCTCCTAAAGACATTGATTTCAAAGATAAGAGTGTCATTCTTAAGTAAGACACAAATCCCTTTGGTAGGCCAATTATGATATTGTAGTAATGACTTAGGTATTAAGACTAAAGTTTTAATGGGGAGGGCTGGAGGGAAGTCAGACTATGTTATCTGAGGGGCAATTCATGTTTAGAAAGCTAAATCTGGATCCTGCTTAAGCAGATAATTCCCTTAAGCTGGAATTTGACAACCTTGGAGGGGGGTAAGCACCTAAAAGGAAATTGAGATTGGAAAAGAATCAGAAGTTGAGCAAGGAAGACTTCACCTACTGCAGATATGTAATAGATAAAGCAGCTAATGGAAGTAAAGCTCTTGAGTAATACAAATCTGTCAGCTTCTTATAGTTAACTGGTAGACAATTATTAATAATTACTCAGGTGTTTGAGCTTTGCCTCAACACTATTCCCCACAGGAAAAATTCTGTATATTAGTACTAGGAGCATTACATAAAGAATGGCAATGAAATGTGAAAAGGCATTATCATTGTCAACAAAATAATCTCTCTCAAAATTAAAAATATCCTAATTTCACTGATTTTAATATGATGAGTCTCCCAACTTTATACGAAGCAAGAAAACCAACAACAACAATAAAAGTCATGTTCCTCTCTACTCACAAGCAGGGTTATACAAGAAACAGGAAAAGATCTTAAGTGTTGGCATGTGTAAAATGGCTTCTGCCTAATACATCTTAGTGTTTTCAAAAACTGAAATTTTGCATTGACTGGTTTAGTGACAATTAAATCTATTGTATTAAAATACAGATTTTACATACTCATGTTTGATGTTGTACATTGTCTTGAAATATAAGTCTAGAGAAGATGATCGATAAACCCATAGCAATCTGTGCTTGTCAATAGATTCACACATAAAACACTACTCCAAACTTGAACACTACAGAAAACTTCCCGAAACTACCACTTTGCACATCTTCAAGGGACACCATTCTCCTTATTTTCTATTTGTTCCCTGGAATTATGAAATATAGTGATTGTCCATGTCACTTATTCTTCATAACAACTTTAATAATGTTTTAGTGTACAGATAAAATAAATAAAACCGTCTTACCTCCCAATATCACAGCTCTCTTATTTGCGTCTTGCTCCCCTTGATCGCCTACATTGGAGCCTGCCTTGGTTTACACTTATTACTTGGATGACTATTCTGTTCATAATGATATCTAAAAATGTGTGGAACATTAATTTGAAGTTCCAAACAATAATTTAATGTAAATACACAATAGTCTTCCATTAGAATAACCAAGTGAATTGCTTTTATTTTTTTTATGAGTAAGTAAAGAACTTTCAGTTTCTATTTTCTAGAAATTTAGCAAGAAAAATACTCAACCAAATTTTTAAAAAATCAGAATGGATTAATTTACAATAAAATAGTCAACCTAAAATATCAGCCTTTTTATTTAGGGCAAAGGAGGCCAATGTTTCCTGTTTAAAAAGCAGAATTGTACAACTAATATTTTTACCTACATTTGATGGCACAGAAACATAAAAGACATACAACTTCCATTGAGAGCCTCCTTTCCCTGCAGAATAGAATTCATACAACTACTTAGTGTTCTAACCCAGGAGATCAACCATACTCAGACTTTAAGACTTTAGTTACTTTTATTGAGCTAAGCCCACGGGCGTCTGCAGCACACCTCACGCAGGAGAGAACTGCAGCCCCGAGGTTATAAAATGGCTCCCTTTTATAGGGGGTTGCTGTCGCAGTTTGCAAGCAAGCAGGATGTACAGAAGCAGATTGTGGTGGTTAGCTAGCATTTGCACAACTTTGGTATGCAAGGTTCTGATAACTTGGGACAGAGTTGAGATGTTTTTGCAAGGTTGCTCAAGGGAGGGGAGGTTATGTGCTTCCCAGATAGGACACTCAGGGAACAATAGAAAGTTTTCTTCTCTAAGTTACTTTGGGTAGGCTAATTTGGAGCTAGATTACAACATTCCCCACTTCTTTAGTTAGTGGGTCAAATCATTGACTCATCGTAGTGGTCTCTATTTATTGGCAAGCGTTGGTAGGAATGGGCTAATATCATTAGTTTGGCAGATTGGACTCGGTCCTTGACAAAAGTTACAAGTCTATTGATAATGATAGGACCACAAGTGAGGTCCAAAAGTAATAATATGAGAGGGCCTGCTAAAGCCGAAATTAAGGTAGTTAGCCATGGAGACCAATTGAAAAGGTTTTGAAACCAAGACTCAGAGGATTGTTCTTTTAGTTCTCTTTCTTTGAGTCTCTTTTGCAGTTCTTGCATGGATTGTTTAATAATTCCCGAATGGTTTGCATAAAAACAACAGGTTTCCCCGAGGGCAGCACATAAGCCCCCTGCTTTAGAAATAGCAAATCTAGTCCTCTTCTGTTCTGTATAGCTACTTCTGCTAAGGAATCAACTTGTTTTTCAAGATAATGTACTTGGGTCTGCAGGAGAGCGACATCAGCAGAGAAAGTAGCTGAAAGTTTTCTAATATCAGTATCAGAAGTAATTATGGCCACAGCTCCTATGGCTGCTGAACCCACAATCCCTAAGGTGGCTAAGATAGGGATTAGGATTGGAGTCCTTTTTTGTAGTCTAAGATGTTGATCCTGAGCTAGGAAGTGGGCAGTACCTGAGGGTCCAGCATATAGGTAAACCTGGGGAATTATATAAACACTAATACATAAGTCAGAAGCATTACTAGGGGCAATACAGTGAGTGATACCAGATGAGCAGGCAAACCAGGTACCGTTGGGGGTGATTAAGGTCCAAGTGGATCCTGAAGCAGTAAGGGGGACCGTGTTCAGGCAATTGTCTGTATAGGGTGAGTCATCTATGGAGTAGCTGCCGCTGATGAAACAAATCCCTTGTCCTTGGAGATCGCTGAGGGTGAGTGTTCCTTGATGAGAACAATCAGACAGGTTACCAGCCCCAAAGTCATTGTCATTAGAGTATGAGACGTTCTGGGGGGCAATTTCTCCCGTCAGGTTGGCACCAATCCCCACATAATATGGTGGTGCCGGATCGACGCAGCGCTAACACTCAGTGGTGATGGCAGGCTGAGTTTCATTCAGAAGGGAGAAAACAGAGTCTAACATAGTTACCAAAGAATTACTAAAGGAGTTCAATGGATGCGATGGCGCCGGGAGTTGGAGAAAGTTAGGGCTGGTGTTAGGCATGGATACATTTATTTGGGAGGTGGCATTCTTAATCTTATTGTTTAGGGTCAATGAGGAATTCAGGATCAGGTTAGGTCCAACAGGGTGTCTAATTGGGAGCCCCAATTTAGATTTAGTAGGTTTACTCTTAGGAATCCAGGGAAGTTTCTGTACAGTGAACAGAGTTCCGGGGTCTTGGCCGTGGGCATATAGGCACAGACCCCAAGTTCTACCAGTAGCCCATTGGGGATCAGAGGGGTTTCTAATGGTCAGAGTAACAGGATTGCAAGTTTGGTTATTACAGTTAGGATGGACTTTCCAATTTCGCATAGGTGGATTAAAAGTAGTTTTTCAGAGGAGACTCAAGTTGGGGTTAGTTCCTCCTCCAGGAGTCCATCCTAATGCTAAGGTTTCGCAACTCCCAAGCTTTACAATAGTAATCGGTAATAGATCCACAACGCCTCCTCCTTTGTCCTGCGGGGCATTCAGGGCAAGCATAGTACTGGGTATGCCATAGTACCTGGCTGGTTTTACCCTTGTCACATTTTATGGCATCCAATTGGGCATTGGTGAGAGAGTTACGTGCCAAGGCATAATGAGGAGCTCCCATTCTGGCTCTCTCTCCAATCTCATGGTCGCAAATGTCATCATCGAAGAATTGAGAGAAATCAGTGGTGAGGGTTACCTGTGTAGTACTAAAAGTTGCATTAGTAGTTATATGCTTTCCATCTCTGGTTCGAATTAGGACCCATTGGTATTTGGTGGGAATGAAGGAGGCAAAAGTAGCAAGTAGACTAAACCTTAGGAGGAAACAAATCTGAGTCGGAGTGGGTCCTTGCCATCTGGTCTGACCTCCCATTTCTTTGGGATTTGGTCAGGGTGTGCCTTTTTTACCTGAGTATGGTGCAACCAATGGCGTTTCTCTGTTACTTTAACAGCTGTTGGAGTTGAGAGGATTACAAGAAAGGGTCCTTCCCAGGTGGGCTCTAAAGTCTCTCT
>JAQZBX010099396.1:0-11474 GCA_029593785.1 Cabassous unicinctus
CTGTATTACTAGATAGTTTTTCTTAGGAATTTATACAGTAACTTCTTAGTGGTGGGTTCATCCCGCTCTGCTTCCTCCTACTGACATCTGAAGTACACAGAGACCTTGGAGACATTCGCTTATTGTTTCCTCTCCAGCAGGCATGCTTTTCAAATGCTTAACCCTTTATGCTTTGACTCTCAGCATCTTCTCCAACAATGATGTAACATGAGAGTGACACAAGGGAGAGCCAAGATGAGACATGCCGAAAAACCAGGAACTAAGGTGGCACAGGCAGTAGGACGCCTCTCTCCCACATCGGAGTTTCTAAGGATCGAATCCCAGTGAAGACAGGAGGAGAAGGATGAGAATACAGGGCAGGAAATGGACACAGAGAGTTGCCCAGCGAATGGACACAAAAACAGCAAAAACGGGAGGGAGGGGTGGATGGTAAAAATGGATAAAAGCAAATAAATAAACAAATAAATCCTTAAAAAAAATATTTAGGGGAGTAAGATACGGACTATAGTTAGTAATAATACTTTGATAATGCTCTTTCATAATTTGTTAACAAATGTTTCACAACAATGCAAAGTATTTGTGGTGGGGTGATGTGTGGGAGCCCTGTATGATGTTATGCATGTTTGTTTTGTAAGTTCACAGTGTTTACTAAACACTTACAGTATGTATGTTCATGTATGAATGATTTACTTCAATAAATTGTTTTTTTTAAAAAAAGACTGTATAGGGAAGTGATTCAAGCTGTGGCTGTCCATTTTGGAAAGTTACAGGAAAGGCATGACATTCTCCTGGCTCTACAGCTTCTTTTAAGCATTTTTTCATAGCTGGCCGGGGTTCTCGATTTTTAAAAAAGGCCAGGGGAGGTGGAGGTGGGAAAAGTGTTTCTTCTTTTCAGGGATACAGGATTCTTCACTGGTGACTCTTCTGAGGGAACTGTGGGACGAGACGTATATAGTGAACACAAGGCTGCTTTCGCTATGCTCCAGGTCATTAGGAAAGAAATGGGAATTTTATCTCCTTGCTCATATTTTATTTTTAAATTTTTTCCTACTTGCTTAAATAATTCCAAAACTAAAATTCCTCTTTTAGGAAACAAAGGACAATACCTTGAATTGTTTGTAATAGGGAGTGTAATTGACTTTTTTTGGACTGTGCGATCAGCTGCTTTTAAGAGTTGTTGTATTGTTTTCAGAAAAATATCCTCTTCTTTGGAAATTTTTGGTCTCATGAAGATTTAGAAAATTCCCCTCACTGAACTAGACACGTTGGCAACTCTCCCCAGCAGGCGCTGCTGTTCCCTTACCTTGGGATGATCAGTTTCATTTTCAGTCTGGACAAATGTTGCCACTGCTTAATGTGCCGACTGTGCCGCTTGCTTGAATCACGTCGGGGCCACCACTTGCAGGAATCTGTCCTGCAAGGTCTTGCAGGGATCTGTCCAGCAGAGCCCGCCACGGCGCAAAGAATTACTCTGAACTCAAAGGTTGAGAGACGTGAGGGGGAGAACAGCTGAAGAAGCTCTCCTCCCAAGCTGATCCCCAACATGGTTTTCATTCTCCTTTTTACATAGCAAAAGGTTATGGTGTACGTGCAAGGGAGCAGGCAGGTATCTCTCACCCGAGGGGTACTAAATAACATCACAAGAATTCCAGATTGATAATAGGGTAGTAAGATTATAGAAACATTCAGTGATATACATAGGAGATAAGGTGGCAGCAAAGGTCTAAGATAACTGATTAACAGAGCAAGGCAAGAATGTTCATGGCAGGAAGTGAAAGTGGAGAATTCTCTGTGTGGGCAGAGACACAGGCCTCCAAACTATTTCTTAGATGTAAAGATCAGAGGGTTCCCACAAGGTAGGGAAACTGTTAACAGGTTTCCATTCAAAAATGTTGAAAGGGAAATATTTGCATGTTTAAGGGATTAAAGCTTACTTTTCTACAGAAATTACCATAGTTGGCAAACAGCCCCATTTTCCAATTATGCTACCAACAGTAGGTGTTGCAATATATGTAAAAGTGCTACATACAGAGCCTTATTCTTCAGCACTCACTAGCCATTTAGCCCTTGTTTCACAACTCTGAGCTCTGAATAATGTGCTCTATACTGGTTAAAGAGGGACATTTTCTCTTCCTTTATAAATATGAAGTGAGCATTCTTTGGAAAACTAATGCTTAACTGGTGATATCTGGCATCTTTAATAGTCAACTCAGATTTACAAGCATATTCCTAAGAGAGTGAGACAAAAGAAATTATGAAATTAGGCCATATTCCCTGCCCTACTGAAAGGGTTAAGGAAGTAAGAATAAATTTTTTTAAAAAAACTACGTGAAAGGATCACATCATTAAAGGCACCAACCCCACCTTTATGAGATCAGGATGTGTGAGAACACTTTATACGATTAAGAAAGATTAAGATTAAGAAACATTTCCTTGACTTTGGAGAGTCCAGAAGGCCATTTGGAGAAGAAAGGGCACTCTCAACTTCAAGAACACTGTTCGTTTTCAACTTTCTCTTTTTGCTGTTTGGATGACATGAATCAGGTCAAGCACGTGATACCTTGCTTCACAGCCACCCTGATTCTGGGGTATTTCTAAAAGAATGTTGACTTCTTGCTACTTTAACTATCTTCAGTATTTGGGCAATGTTATTGCCTGAAATTATGACTTTCTGAAACTCATACCATTAACATATTTTTATCATCCTTTCTTTGCCATTTCCTAAAAATACTTCAATTTAAAACCACATGAAAAAGAAAACAGTCAATAATAGATAACTGTAAAAGCAACATGGAAGAGGAATCTGTACTCACCCCATGGATTCATTCGACATACATTTAATGAGTCACTGGGAGTTGGGGGTGGGGTCAGACATCAACCCCTGCCCCAGGGATCTCTGCTTTCAAGATGTTCATGTGTACCTGGTGAGACAGAGCAGAAAACACATAATTGGAATGCAATAGGACACATCCAGAAAATGGATAGCATGCAGCTGTTAAGAACGACCATAAATATGTTTATTGACATGAAAAAGTGTTTATAATACATAAAACTAAGAAGCAGGTTACACAACATATACACCACATGATCCTAATTAGGTGATTTTATAGCATCATATGTCTCTATGTAAAATACATTATTTACATACAAAAGTGTTCAAATCTGTAAAGGAAAATATTATCCTTAATTATTTTGGGGACAGTGGGATTGTGGACAGTTCACTTCTTTTTTTATTATCTTCATTTCCCAATTTTGTTTATCTACTTACAAAGGTATTAAAACACAATATCATGATGCACTAGTGAGTAGCACAAAATTCAAAGAGGCTGAAGAGGATGAGCACTTAAGTGGGTGGGGACATCAGGAAAGGCGTTCTTCCAAAGGAGAGGAAGCACAGCATATGCTGAAATTTATAAACAGGCCTCTATTTCTAACTGGAGTGGAAGAAAGCCAACAATAAAAGGACTTTGGACAATATACAAACAAGAGACAGGTTGGATTGAAGCGAGGAAGTAAAATATACCTATAAAATCTGAGACCAGCACAGAGCTTGGAGCAGAGACAGAGAAAACCCTAAGGAGCTACAGAAACAGAGTAAGTCCATTTCACCATCTCTACCTGTGTCTTCACCCCATCAATGGGCATAACTATTGGGGCTGGTCTGTCTGGGCGGGTTCTCGGCTGCATTCCGTTCTCTAGTTTGGAGAGATGAAGCCAATTCTCGACTGTATGTTGAGATTAGTAGAAAAGTAAGGAAAAACAAAATCAAAGTGGAAAGAAAAGAGGAGAGAAGTGAAACAGAAGAGCAGTAAGATACAGGAAAGAAAGCAAAGAGACAGCTAAAAACAGATAGGTACTGCAAGAAAAAAAATATCAATAGCTAAGGCTGAGAGAGATGACATAGAAGGTTCAAATATATGTCATTTCCATGGGAGGGGGCAATGTCCCACTGTAAGCATTGGATGATCAAGGAGCTGCCGTATGACTATCATAGGATAATCCTAGGGCACTTGGTTTTGTAATACATTTTAATCAAGGTGCCTTTTTCCAGCAAGAAAAAAACAAAAGTGGGGGAAATCATGCATTATCACTAGGTCAGCATGTTAATTTGTGGAAAGTATAGCTGTATACCTGTGGATGTCCTGAATAATACTGTGGAAGTGATTCAACATTTTGTTTCACTATATACTCTAAGACCATGGACATTATCATCCTATAGTGTTAAAAAATCAGATTACTGTGGAAGATAGAAAGAAACTAGCAAAAAGTACATTTTCCCCATTTTTATTTGCTATCAACTAACTGAATGGCAAATTGTGAGCTCTTGTCTTCCTTTTATTTCATCAGACCTTATTTTTTTTTAATGTGTTACTTTTGCTTAAAAATGATTGTGGCTGCTCTAATTTTTAGAAAAAAAAAAAGATAACAACTGATGCATATTTTATCAATAGCGACGAGAAGAATTATTCCATGTCACTAGATGGAATCTACAAAGAAAGTCTATTCACTGGGTTCCCATTTCTTGTATCATTTCCAGGATTATCCTCTTTTCAATTGAATAATCACTTATTTATTCCCTGAGTATATTGCCCTCCCTTTGTACCTAACTACATAAACAGCAAAGCTGCCTGTACATTAAGTCATATTTAGTATAAATTAAAAGGATTGAGATTGGTTGGACTCTTGACTCCTCTTTTTAAAAAAAAACAAAAAAAAACACAGAACTTAACCCCGTAAACATGCATTCTGAAACCAGCCATATTCTTTATAGAGGTATTAATAATCAAGGTACTATTTGAAAGTCATGGTCCTTAGTTCAGAAATTAAATAATAGATATGAAATCAGAAACTCTTGATAAATGAAATTTTTATAAAATCTTTTCAATGAGACAAAAAAATTACCCATGATCAACAGTAAAAGGAGGATAATGGGATCACATACATACAGAAACATGGGACAATCATTTAATTGAGTAATTTTTAAGAACTCTAGAAATTCTACTTCTGGTTAATTACTGTACCCCAAGCCCCATCTCTTATTTACTTGCTCTTCACATTGATTTTTTGAAGTGCAGTCTCTGTTATAAACTTGCCATATGACCATACCCATTACTTAAACTGGGAAAGAAAATGTTGGGTTGTAATAATCAAGTGATAGCTAACTTTTATTGAGCTCTTGCCATATTCCAGGCACTGTTCCAAAGACTTGATGGGAATTAACATCATTTGATCTCCATACCACTCCTTTTCAGCAGGAGATATCAATAGTTTCATTCTATATTGGAGACATGGGGACTAAAAAGGATTGAGAGAGATTAAGTAATGCCCCAGAGTTAGTGAAATAGCAGATTGGGACTTAGAATACAGTTTGAGCATAGAGGACCAAGGATCCAGATCCATGGGCTACAACCCCATGTCTCAAAGAATCACTGCTATGGAATTGTTTATTTTCCTTTGTTTAAAATAATCTTTTGGGGATTAAAATTTTTTCCATTTTAAATAATTCTTTGGTATTCCGAGGATTCACAGATGTTTGCTGTTGTTTTCAACCATTTTCAGTTGTATCTAGCATCTGGGCAGCTTAGAGTAATGGTTATGAATGTAGGTTCTGGATTCTGTTTTCTCATCTGTGAAATGTGGATGATAGTAGTACCTGCCTCCTGAGGTTTTGCAAATATTAAGAGAGATAATGTATATCACACACTTCACATAGCAATAAAAATAATCCCCAACTGGTGTAGGCTTATTATGTAGAAGGTGCAATTCTAAGAAGTTTGCTTGGAATAATTCGTTAATACTCAACATGCCCCTAGAAGGAAAGTACTCTTATTATCCACACTTTCCAGACGAGAAACTAAGGAAAAGAGTGGTTAACAAACTTTATAAAGATGCATAGCTGGTGTCAAGCCAGGATTCCAACACAGAGTTCACGTCCCTATCCACAACAGTTCATGGCCCTACTGTGCATACAGTAAGTGTTTAGTAAATGTTAGCACTCTAGCAGCCCACCAGAGGCTCACAGAGGAAAGGCCTTGCTAGGTTAGTTTCTTAATCACTTAGAAATCACTCTGGTTTACGAAGCCTTCAGAACAACAGTTCTGAAGCCAGTAGTTTAGCTGCTGGATAGTTGTAGGTATATGGTCTACTCCCCCTCACCAAAGCTGGTCAGGAAGATAAAGCTTTGCAAGCATCCACAATGAAGCAGGATGGTTGTAGCAGGGGAACCCTAGACCAGTGGTCAAGAGCCCTATTTTCTCTTCCTGGCTCCACCACACATTATCTATGTAATCTTGAGCAAGTCATTTAACCTGCCTGAGCTTCAATTTCACATCGGTAAACCTAGAGGAATAGGACAGGATGACTGCAAAGATTCTACAGCCCTGAAATTTCAGAATTGTATGAGTACATTATCCTATATCAGAAGCAAGCTAAGTCTCCTAATCCAAAGCAGATGTCCTTGTTTAAATACCAGGAGTGAAACGCAACTGTATGCTATTCATACTTCATATCAATGGGAAGGAGGTTCAGAACTCCTACTTTCTTGATATCCATGAAGCACAAGAAAATGATTTGGGAAGAAGGGCTCAAAAACAGAATCTTGAATACTGAAGACCAACTTTTGAAGTGTCATGAGTTTTGCAAGGGTCAATAGTGACTGCTGCCCATATCCAGTTGTACTGGTTTATTGCCACCAGATTTCCCTTGGCCACATGGACTTGAGATGCTTTAAGCTTTTAGGAGGACAAAACAAATAGGGACTCTCAAGAATATTTTTCCCAAATTAACCAGAGAATCAACTTAATGTACCATATGTGAATTATCTACTTTTCCAGTTATTGACAAATAATTTTAAATCTGGGACTGCCTTCCTTGAAATTTGGTTGTATTCTTGGCCCTGTTTTCCTTTTCAATTTGCTGCTGTAACAAAGGTCTACAAAACCCAGTGGCCTAAAACAGCACAAATGTGTTATTTGACAGTTCCATGAATCAAAAGTCTATCTATGGCCTCACCAGCCTAAGGTCAAGGTGTGAGCAGGAACAGCAATGTTCCCTACTGGAGACTCAAGGGTGAAATCTGTTCCCTTGCTTTTCCAGCTTCTACAGTTGCCCACATTCCTTGGCTCCTGGCCCCCTTCCTCCATCTCCAAAGGCAGCAACATACCACCTCTCTAACCCTACTTCTATCATCACATCTCTTTTCCTGATTCTTTTTTTCAGCCTCTCTCCTCTACTTTTAAAGACAATTCAAATCTAAAGGGTCCATTTGAATAATCCAGCTGAATTTCCCTATTTAAAGGTCAGCTGATTAGCAACCTTAATTCCATCTGCAACCTTAATTCCTCTTTGTTATGTAAACTACAATATTCACAGGTTTGGGAGATTAGGACTTGGACATCTTTAAGGGGACCATTATTCAACCTACTTTTCTTCTTTCTGTGGTCCTGCAGATGCAATGAAATGGGGGAAGATAAATATATATAAGTACTTCACAAAACCAAATAGGAATTGGAAGAAACTTTTATCTCCATTTCCCCTCCTCCACTTTTCAAACCACAGAGCACACAGGATTACAAAGTCAACTGAGAATTGTGTTTATCCTAGCCAACATTACTCATTACCCATTTCCCATTACCTGATCACTTATAAATGACATTTGAAAAGAGTTTCTTCAGTTTCTTTTGTGGGTAAAAGTATTATTTTCATATGTTTTGCAGTATTTAGGACACAAAAATGTCATCCAAGCCAACAACCCACTCTAGAAATCTGGAAACCATCTCCAACCCTCACTCACAAAGCAACTCTATGGCCCAACAACCTGTGAGTTTAATAAACCCAATTAACCAAGCTCAGGGCAGCCAGCCTCCTTTCATCGTTGCTACAGGAGCCACCATTAATGGTCAGCAGGGCCAAGGATATATACAAATGGGAAATTCAACTACAGGAACAATAAACACAGACTTTAAAGAAGAAGCCAAGATACTAGGGGTAAGTCTTCTTACTACTGGAACTTTAATTTTACATTTGCAAGGTTTTGTTCTGCTTAAAAGTTTTAGGTGTAGAGATGTTTATGATCATCATGACATACTGTCAAATTATTCTGCCTTTTAAGGTAGAAACAATCAGTCTGCAGATAGAATTGACCCTGAGTTCATTTTATTTTCCATTAAGACAAGAATCTAATAGGTGACAAAGGACACCTCCCAGCACGGCAATGAAAAAATACTGACATTATGGGAGCAGCACTACTTCTAACTTGATCTCAATTCTGCAAAGGACATTTGAGGCACCCTCACTACTGTGGCTGGATTGGTTACGTCCTGGTATTTGTTACAGGTGAAGTCGCACTAACATGAACAGTGGCGGCTGCCTCAAAAGGGAAGGACCTATAAATGGGCAGTGTGGGGAAGGATGGTGTGAGAGTTAGAGGTCATTCCATCTGCTGAGCCTCTCAACCCAGTGCCCTTGGAGATGTTATGACTTAACTGTCACCTACTTACATGAAAGACACTTCATAAACCTATAATCTTGTGTCTGTAGGTGCTGTGAAACATGCCCTACTTGGAGGGGAAGGTTCCACCTGCCTACACAGAATTGTTAGTCTCTTCTCTGTGCATCCCAGACACTTCATTCATATCACTAACCCCACAAAACTGTATTAAATCCCTCCCTGTGTGCAGCTCTCATGTCTCTGGCAGAGCATTTGGCAAACTACATTAACTATCCATTATGTGCCAGGCACACTTCAAACAAGCTTCCTACATATGTCAAGTTCTAAAATTTTAGGGAAGTAAAAATGAGCATCGATTTCCCTCCAACCGTCAGATATAAACTCTGGACAAGGACGCGGCCCTTCAATCGTTTAGGCAAAAAAGTCCTTCAAATACATCTTCCTCTAGCCACTTGAGGAAAATAAATGGGACACACTAGGACCTCACACAGCTGAACCCACACAGGTGTTGGGAATATCGCAGTGAACAAAACAGATGCCATTGTTTCCCTGATGGAAATTACAATCTAATTGGGTCAATCGAATGGTAAACATAAGTAAATTGTCCAGTGTTTTGAAGATGATAAATGCCACAGAGAAGAATGAAGTGAGAAAAGGAGAGGAAGGACCAAGCAGTGAAAGCGCAGAAATTTTAAGTTGGTCGGGAAAGGCTGTCCTTAGATGTGACAAATGGGCAAAGATATGAGGGAAGTGAGATTCAAGGCGATGCAGATATCAGGAGAAGAATAAAATGGTCCCAGGGCCAAAATTGCAGAGCAAATTATACATCCAAATTACTAAGTCTGGCTTCTGGACAATTTTGACAATATATGGTTCAGCAAGGGTTGGGAGAAAAGAAGGTCAATATCAGTCTAGGGTCTAACTACCCTTCATGAAGATGACAGCAAGGATGACGACGGGGTATTAGTACACAGATGACTGAGTTTCTGCTTTAGAGAAGAGCTTGTTAAAACCAAATATAATGTCTAATATGAGAGTTCTTCAACTGAGATCCATAGGCTGGCTAAGTGAGTCCTACAACCTCTCTGAAGTTATATGCAAATGTGTGGTGTGTGGGTATATGGATAGGTTTTTTTAGGTGAGAAGGCTCATGGCTCTTATCAAACACAAGGAAATTCATTATTCAAAAAGTCAGTATTAAGCTCTGAGAATTATTACTTTTTTCTAATTTTAATTTAAATTGAATTAAAATTAGATTAAATTAAATTAAATTAAATTCAGTAGCTACTTGTTGGAGAAATAAACAGAGCACTCACTTTTAACAGTTTGTAGTCTTTCTGGAGAGATAAGATGTAAACTTGGGAAGAAACTTACTCTATATCTACAATTGACTTTCAGTCCAATCTGCCAATAGTTATTTCTCACAAATACATGCTTATTTTGGATGAAAGAAGATGCAATAATGGGTACAAAGAAGTAAAAACTATATCCCCTGTTTGGGGGAATATCTTTATTTGCTGATAAGAAAATTATATTAACTGCAATAACAAAAGAACAAGATGAATGAGTACCAAACCATTTAATGAGGAGTGTGAGTTATGTTATAAGATGCATGAGAAATTCAGAAAGTAAAGGTAGTTTAATTTGACTGTTGTAGTTGAGAAGATTCCATGGAGGAGGCAGAGTTGAGCTGAGCCTCACATGAGGCGGTATTGAAGACCTGGGCTCTGGAGTCAATTTTCTGCATTCAATTCCCAGATCTGTCCCTTAGTCACTGCATGACCTTGAACATCTAATTTCTCTGCCTCTCTCTCCAACCAGTTGTTGGGAGTATTCCATGAAATTATAAATGGAAAGTGCTTAGAACACTACCTGTCAATGTCCATTAGGGGCTGTTTCTTCATTGATCTTCTCCCTATAACTGGGATTACCCAAGCAGACTCTGGTCCACTGGGAAGAAACAGCCACTGAAGTTACAGGTAAACCATTCTCCTCTAAGAGTCGTGTAAAGGGTGCCAGGGATGCTAATGTGTGCTTCAGCACTGGCACTTTCTAGAGAACTCTGCCTGGACCACCACTAACAAGCCTCTCCAGAAACCGTGAACAAGTCCTTGGTTCCCCAGTTATTAAATCTTAATGAGCCACCTCCTGCTTCGGAGGCCTGCCTAAAGGACACCCAGGAATCTTAGCATACTTGACAAAAAATAAGCAGAGACAGCGACAACGGCCTTAATGGTTCACAGGTCTGAAAATGAAAAACCAATTTTAAAGTGACTGTCTTCTTTGTTCAGGCCATCCAGATCATAATCGGAGTGATGCACATTGGCTTTGGAATTGTTTTGGGTTTAATGAACGTCATTTATGCAACAGTGTTGGGTTTTCTCTCCTGTGCTTTTATCGGCGGATATCCATTCTGGGGCGGCATCTCTGTGAGTAGATTGCTATAACGTCTCTCTGTCCACTTGATAAAGCACAGAAATTCCTAGTCTATACACAACCCATTCTGTGATAAGCCCAGCATCTGCTCAGCCTGGAGAACTTAGAGAAATAACAACTCTGATTGGGCCTAAGTAAGGGAGAGCTTTTTTTTCTTTTTAAATATTTTTAAAATATTTTTTTATTTTTAGATAAGAAAGATTACATAAATGTTACATAAAATCTATACGGTGTTCCCATATGCCCCCTTCCCTCCCCCTCCCACACTTTCCCACATTAACAACATCGTCCTTTAGTGTGGTACATTTGTTATAATTGATGAACACATTTTGGAGCACTGCCACTAAGCATGGATTACAGTTTGCACTCTGTCCCGCACAATTTTGTAAGTATTTGTGCCCCATTTTAACTTGCAACTTAAACCCATATACTAATATTTGCTTGTCAATAATCAGCAAGACAAGGTTTTAGTTCTCTATCACATTTTAGAAGGAAATGTTACGTGTTGGGTGGACAGCAGAAGGAGGTAATAAGGAACATGATTGAATACACAATTGATCTTGAGAAGAGATTGAGGAGAAAGCTTGGG
>JAQZBX010099397.1:0-11480 GCA_029593785.1 Cabassous unicinctus
TCCTTGATTGGATTTTTAACTTTTGAAAAATGGAGTCTAAGCTTACTAAGGCTGTAGTTTGCTTTAACGTTCATGTGCACCTTTTCTAAGTGCTTCCTTGCTTGCTTGCTTCTCCTAAATGTAGGGAGAGTAAAATATTCATAGAATTGAGATTGGCTCTTGAGTTTGGAAATTTAGAGGCAGGCAGGGACAGAGAATATGAAAAGGGACTGAAGAGTTGTGAAAGAATAAGAGGGGTTCAAGAAAATTGAGAATGGCTGGGGAAAATGAAAATTCACATTGATTGGGGAGAGGAGGAAACCACTTACCCTCCTTGGGCCTCAACACCCAGGGAAGCATCCCAAATGGTCTGGAGTTACCTTCTCCCCTGACTGCTCTCCCTTCATGCAGGGCCTGAGCTCTCTGCCTTCATCCAGAAGAAGTCTGGCTGACTCTGCATTGAGGTCTTTATCCATTACTCCAGGGGGATGCTCAGGCATAGGCCTGTCTGCACCTTTCCTTGTGCCTTGCTGGCACTTCTAGGATGGTAAGTTCCCTTGCTGGTGTCCCCATTTTCCCTCTGCTGAATGTGTGTGCAGTTTTGTGTGCATTTGCTTCAATACCTGCAGGTGCTTCCATCTCATTCTTATACTGTCTACTCTCACAGCAGCACTATTTCATTTGCATTAACAAGCCAATGATTATTGGCTTCTTATAAGTTTTACTACCAAATGTCAGGCTCTGTGCTAGGGTTTTTTATGAATATAGAAAATAATTTAGTACAGTTTATACACTCAGATTTACTATAAGACAAAAAAGTATACCCATAAAAATTACAATGCAGAAGATACAGGAAAAAAGTCTTAACATTTTCTCCTATATTTATTTTATGTTCAATTTGGGGGAGGGGAAAATGGAGATGAAGGATGATTTTATGGAGGAGATATCATCCTTCCCATCCTGTCCCTCCACTTAGTCACCTTATTGAGTGTAGCAGTTTGATATGGTTTATGAATTCCAAAATAGATGTTGGATTATGTTTGTAAACTGGTCTGTACCTGGGCATGATTAAATCATGATTAGGGCTTTGATTGATTCACATCAGTAGGACGATGAGTACCTGCCCCCTTGGTGGGCGGGGACTCACAGATAAAACTACACCACAGAGCAGTGGACTTTTGATGTTGGAGTTTTGAGCTGGAGCCCAGGAAGTGAACACAGAGGAATAGAGACAGCTCCTTAGATACTGCAGAAGTCCCAGGGAGAGAGAGACAGAGCCGTTCACCTGCTAGTCTACAGCTGGCCTTCTGAAGAGAGCACAGCAGCTGAGCCCAGAGAGAAATGGAGCCAGGGGAAGAGAGGAACCCAAGAAGCCTGAATTCTTGACAAAAGTTGGCAACCATCTTGCTCTAACACATGGCAATAGACTTTGGTGAGGGAAGTAACTTATGCTTTATGGCCTGGTAACTGTAAGCTTCTACCCCAAATAAATATACTTTATAAAAGCCAACAGATTTCTGGTATTTTGTATCAGCACCCCTTTGGCTGACTAGGCTCTAACCTGACAATTGCTTGGCCCAGACTTTTTCTTGTAAGCGTACCAGGTTTCCCTAATCATGAAGATATCTAACTGGCCTGTCAGTATCACCCAGACACATTTATCCCAGTTGAGTACTTTTGTTTCATGTGATTATCTCTATCAATCTTCTTTTATTCATGGTGAGAAGTAGGGGTGAAGTTCTCAGTGCTGAGTAAGGTATTTAACGATGGTTAACAATCTGTAACACTCTGTCAGCCCTTCTGGGTTGTTAATCAATGGATAAAGAACTGAAAGAACCTCATGAGATCACAGGGTATTACCCTTTTGGTCATTCCTTAAATACAGGGCTTCTGATAGATTCTACCAGAGGATGGGACTTAGGCCTAAGACTAAAATGGTTTTCAGTAAAGATCTTTCTATCTTCACTGTTTTAGTCTTCTAGGCTGCTGAAATGTATTATACCAGAACTGGGTTTGCTTTTACAGTGGGGATTTATTCACTTACAAGATTACAATTCTGAGGACATGAAAATATCCAAACCACGGCACCATCAAGGTGATGTTTTCTTCCTGAAACTGGCTGTTGGCAATTCTGGATTCTTCTGTCACATTGCAAGGCACATGGTGGCACCTGCTGGTCTCTCCCTTCTCTTCTGTGTTTTGTTTCTTTCAGCTTCTGGCATCCATGGCTTTCTCTCCACTTCTGTGGCTTATTCTCTCTCTTCCTCTGTATTTCATTCTCTCATAAAAGACACCAGTAAGAGAATTAAGACCCACCTTGGGCCATGACTTACTGAAGTAACCTAATCAAAAAGTCTTGCCCACAATAGGTTTATACTCAAAGGAGTAGATTAAGAACATAATTTTCTGTGGTCCATCCAGCTTTAAACCATCACACTCCACCCTCTGGGCCCCTAACAGACATGTTCCTTCCATATGCAAATATTTTATTTCACAACATCCTACAAAGTCTTAAATCATTTCAGTAACAATATTAAGTAAAAAGTCTCATCAAAATCATTTCTCGGTGTGGTCTGTCCTGGGGCACATTTCTCCTCTGGCTGTGGGCCTATGAAACTTAGATAACAATTTATCTGCTTCTAATATACAACGGAGGGACAGTCATAAGATAAAAATTCCCACTCTATAGAGAGAAATTGTAAGAAAAACAGGGGTCATGGGTTCCAAACAATTCTGAAACCCTGCAGGGCATACTCTGTTAGATTTCAGGGTCTGAGAGTCATCTATGGAAGAGTGCTTTGTTATCCTCTGGGCTTGATAGGGGGGCAACCCCGCCCTTTCCAAGGACTTGCACAGAGGCCATGCTCTCGGCTCTATCCTCTTTAAGCATCAGGGTGGCAGTTGGAATCTACCCAATCTCCAAGGAATATGCTCAACCCACTCTGAAGATTGGGGTGCAGCAGTCTTCCTGAACAACGGGGTGGAGGGTCTACCCTCTTTAAGTGCCAGGGCATACGCACCCTTTCCACATACATGGGCGGGTCTTCTTTCTTGGCCAGAGAAGATGTCTTCAGTCCAGACTTCAGCTTCCATGGTTCTGCCTTTGAAGTCACTTTTCCTTCAACCTGTCCCTTTTCTGCCCCTTTTGGTCCAGGTTGGCAGTGGTTCCATTCATAAAGATCTTGTAAAAAACTTTTCCATTTTGCATGTAGCACACAGGAGTCACAACTGCCAGACAGTAAGACTTTCCACATATACTTCCTGGGTAACTGCATTTCCAATCCTGACTTGCACTGAAATGGCTGACTGGTTCCATGTTCGATTAAAGCCTCACATGGGGCACAATTCTCTGGGAACTCATTTTCTGGAAGCTCAGAAATTTCCAAACTATCAATTTCTGGCTTCTTTTCTCAGGAGTTCAGTTCTCAGCTTTATCCCTTTCCTGTTGCATAAGCTGCAAAGAGAAGCCAGGCTGCTTCTTTTAGTTTTGAAAATCTTGTCACCTAAATATCCAAGCTCCTCACTTTCAAATTCTTTCCATCTGACATCAGAACACAATTTTTCCAAGTTCTCTGGTACTTTAAAACAAGGGTTGCCTTTCTTCCAGTTTGCAATGACACATTCATCATTTCTAAGGCCTCATCAGAAGTATCTTTAGTATTCATATTTCCATGAACAATCTCGTCAAAGAAATCTAGGCCTTTTCTATCAAGCACCTCACAATTCTTCCTGCATATCCAAACAATAAGCCATTTCCACATTTCTGACATTTGCAATAGTGTAACCCCACTTTTCTGGTAGCAAAATCTGTTTGGTAAGCTGCCAAAATGCAATATACAAAAATGGGTTGGCTTTTACAATGGGGATTTATTTGCTTACAAGCTTATGGTTCTGAGGCTGAGAAAAATATCAAAATCATAGCATCATCAGGAGATGCTTTCTTCCCAAAGACTGGCTGTCGGCGATCCTGGACTCCTCTGTCACATGGCAAGACACATGGTGACATCTGCTGGTTTCTCCCTTCTCTTCTGTGTTTCTTTGCTTTCAGCTTCTGGTATCCGTGGCTTTTTCTCTCTCTTCGCCTGAATTTTTCTTTCATAAAGGACACCAGTAACAGGGTTAAAGTCCACTCTGGGCCATGCCTTACTGAAGTACCCTACTCAAAAGGTCTTGTCCATAATATGTTTATACCCCTAGGAATGGGCTAACTGTAAGAACATAACTTTCTGGAGTCCATCCACCTTCAAATGTTGACATTCACCCATATATTAAAGTCTTGGAGACAGTCTTGCAGAAGGCTGAATGAGCAGAGTAGGCTCCCAGCATGTTCTCCTAGCTATGTAAATAGAGGTTTGCAGTCTGCCTCACTATACTTTGAAGGGCAAGAATGAAAGTGAGATAGGCTGCTACTTTTCTAATGCAGTGTTACTTGCTACCTAGATGGTGAAGCTCAAAGTCATTTGCATTGTTCTCCTTAATGCCTTTCTTTTCAGGGGAATGGGACATGGAAAGGAGGACCAACATGGAAACATGAGGACAGTGCAATATAGCCTTTAGCTTTAGAGCCCATGTAGCCTGTTTTCTGTGTGTGTCTATTGGACAAAAACACAGTGGAAGTCCTCCCTGTTAACCTTTTACCCTAGACTATGACACAACTTTATTATTATTATTTTTTGTAACTCACATATCTCTCTTTCCAATGGGCTAGCTGTATCCAAACATGGCTTAGTTTTGAAACTGGCAAATATTTTTTCCAAGATGATTTGGAATAGTATGGTGTTCTGAGGGAGAAGGAATAGGCACCATATCTAGGGCTTTCAAAATAACCATCCCAGGAAGTACCTCATGCAACCTGATAACAAGAGCGTTATCTGGATGTGCAGAGTCCCATCATTGGTCTAAGGACATGCTATTGTATGGGTTAAGGGTTCAGGGAAAGCAATCAAAATTTCTCAAGCTTGTGGAATCATTTCTGGATTGTAGTTTTCCTTACTTCTTAGTCCACAAAAAGATGAGGTTTTTATGTATTTAATGGGGATGTGTGCTGCTTCCCAATAGTACATCTCCTTATTTATCTCCCATTCACATCTTCTTAATTCTGTTAGCATCTTTCCACAAACATTTTAAGGACCTAAAACCCTGCTTCCTTACTTAATTTCCCCAATTTTCTTTCTGCAAACTCCCTCTCCCCACTTAAGGATGGAGTCTGGTCCTCTGTCCTTTATCATGCCTTAGACTTTAGTCAAATGTTAAAAGGGGCTTTCCTTAGGTTTTTGCTGGTTCCCAGGTGAGGGAGAGTGTTATAGTGCTATAAGTAAGAAAGAAGAGAGTAGATGTTCTGATCTAGTTCTGTCTTCCCAGTGTCTATCCTGAGGCTGATTTCCTCATGAATTATCTAAGGGATATACCCCTGGCTACAGTGGGCATTAAGAGTTTTCTAAAATCCAGATCACATGAGAAATGAATATTTTTTCAATTAACATATCTTAAAAATATTCACTCTGGTGTTATTGTATTACAGAGACATTCTCCTCCTTACAAGGCCTGATTTTATAACAGAGTACACCCACTTTAATTAAGATGCCTTTTATTAAAAGCTTTTTGTCTAAAGCTTTAAGCTTCTAAGACCATTGACACTCCCCCCAAATTTCTTCCTTGTTTAGAGGTATGTATATGTGTGTTTCGAAAACATCAGTGGTCATTTCATTTTTTAAATTACTATGACCAAAAGGGGAGTATGATCAAGAAGGGAGTATAAACATAAAGTTTTAGTTACAATAGAAAAGGGAGCTGCTTCTACATCTTTTGAAAACCAGTATAGTTTTGATAGGATGTATATAACTAGCAAGCACCCAGTAATTGCCATGTTAATTCTATTCCTGTATGCAAACAGAGATAATAGTAATACTTCATAAGATAAATGTGGGGTGAAAGGAATTCATTCTTACTCCATGTTAACCAACAAAGCAATGTTGCATTAATTGTAATACAAATTGGTATCTTGAGTCCTAATTCTTGTTGTAGGGATCCTTCATATATTTTATATCAAATACAGTTTTATAATGTTATGAAAGGTAAAAAGGCAGAGTGTCCTAGTTCTTGTAAGAATTTGAAAGTTTTATGGTTCCAGATTATTAATAAAATTAAGGAAAAAAGTAAATTCTTGCTTATAGACTTTTTCAATAAGATTTTCAATAAAACAATGTGAATGAGATGGAGGCAACAGAAGTTTTGGCAACACCATTTTACCCTTCTGCTAAAGAAACAGAAAGAACCAGAAACTAAGAGAATAAACAAATAAAAACATGTAACCTTTGTGAAATGTATTCACTGCTATTATGGCAACATATTAAAAGCAGCATGACATGGTGGGAAAAACCCAAGAGAGTTCACAGCTCTTAGATGAATTTAGATAAATCACCTAACATATCTCATCTCAGTTTCCTAATTGAAGGTGGATTTGAACTAATACAGTGGTTCCAAAATGCAGACCATAGATTAGCACTAATCTATGATGAAATTTTCATGGGTAGGAGGTGGAAAAAATAGGACATTAAAATTTTTTTCCATTCTAAGAGCGCTTCCTTAATTTGAGATTTTGGTATTGCTCTCTTGGGATTAAACTATGGTAGTATTTAATGGTTATTTTTAATGCCTAACTTGAAAAATAAATTGACAATTACATACTAATGCCAAATTCTTGATCCTTTAACCCATACAATTACATACTAATGCCGTTCCCTTGTACTATTCAATAAATTAAAAATTTCAGGAAACTCTGGATTATGGGATATCTACAGGCTTTCCTTCCTTTAACTTTCTCTATGAAATCTTTTGAAATCAATTGATACAAATAATCCATCTAAAATTCAAGCAGAATTTCTAGGTAGTAGTATCCAAAAGTCAGTGAAGCTGTAGCTGAGTCTGTCTAAATCTTAATCTCTTCACCCCTCCACCTCAGTTATACAGATGAAAAGACAAATAAAATGACATAAACCTCATGCCTTCAGAGTTACCTAGAAGACAGAAGACACTAAAACTTAAAATTTCCTATAAATAGAAAAACAAACACTAACTTCCATTTGAACCCTTTCTCCAGCTCCTGTCCCAAGCCTTTTTGGAAAACTGCATGGAACAGAATATAGAGTAATGATACAACATTACTTACAGAAAGAGGTTTCATGTGTTAATGTGATAAAGCAACCTAGAAGATCAGAGCACTGTTTACAGGGAAGGTAATTAAAAGCCCATGCAGGATTTGAGGAAGTCTTAGAAAGGAAATGCTTCTGGAGAAGAGGAGGATAAAATTATGGGAAAGTCGCCCTTTAGAAACTGAGTGGTAAAAGAAAAAAGCAAGAGAAGGAAATTTATAATCCTGCCAGAAAAAAAGAAAACTGTAAATAGGACAAAGATCCTTTCCCCAACCCCTCAAAACAAACAAACAAACAAACAAACAAACAAACAAACAAACAATCCTGCTGCATTGACAGAGTGAAATTTTGAAATAGGAGTCCTTTAAATCACTACAAATGCCAGCCCTGCTCATTCAATGCAGAGGTGCAAGCAGTCTTATGTATACAAAGCCATTTTAGGAAATTAAAAAGGGAATCAAAACCTTTGAGATGATAAATTTCTTTAAAAATGAATTCATGAAGCATAAAAAACCCTGTAACATAACATTCCAAATGGAATTAAATGTTCTCAAAGAAACACATGTTGAAAACATCTTATATTAGAAATTCAAACATTAAGAACATAAATGGCCATAAATAGGAAGAAATTAAATTAGAATTTATTGGACTCAGGACAGAAATTAATGAGGAAAATGCCAGAAATGAAGACTAAATTATAAGATGTCCAAGAGCAAATAGAATCAAATTAAAACTCAAGGGCATTGAGTTAATCCAGAAAAATAACTAACAATGAAAATGACATAAAGAAGGAAGTAAATATGTATTAGAAAGGGGTTAAAATGTAAGGGAGGCAAAGGAGATCCAACACATGTGCAATTGGAGCCAATAAAGCAGAGTAACAAAACATTGAACTAAATAAAATTATAAATCACAGGAGAATGTCAGAAATAAGACCTGAATCTATATGTTAAAAATATCTATAGAGAACCTATGAAAATTCACCATGTATAATCAACTATAAGACATATCTAAGGTAAAACATTAGACTTTAAAGATATAGAAAAAGCCTCAGGGCCTCCAGGAAAATATATCTAAGAAATTACAAGGTCCTGAGAATTAAAATAGTATTTGTCACCTCAACAGTAACAGGCAAAGCAAGGGAATAATAGAACAACATTTTCAAGAAACACAAGGGAGAAATGTGTTAACAAAATATTTTATATTCAGCCAAGCCTCTTTAAAGTATCAAGATTATAGAAAAATAGTTGTAAACATCAAAAACTCACAAATCTATATTCTCAAGACTTTCTTGAAGAATCTGCTAGAGGATAAACTTCATTGAATAAAGGATGACTAAGTATACTTCAGTAAAGAGGATTTATGGTGATTATTTAAGATATTTAATTGAAAAGCTAACACTAAAACATAGGGAGGCAAAGGTAGAAAAATAAAATATAAATATATGTACTGTCAAAAATAAGACAGCTGAAAATGGAGTGGAATAGAAATAAGAAAGTAGAATCATCTCATTAATTGTTGTATAGTCAGTAGATGAGTCAGGTTATGATTGAAACATTAAACAAATTAATACATATTAAATAAGAAACAAGGGATCAAAGGCATTTAGAAAGGTATAACTACAAAGGTCACTGCCTTCTATTTCTTTGGCTAGCCTAATTGCTCTAGCTAGAACTTCTAGCACAATATTGAATAATAGTGGTGACAGTGGGCATCCTTATCTTGTTCCTGGTCTCAGTGGTAAAGCTTTCAATCTTTCACCATTGAGTACAATGCCAGCTCTGGGTTTTTCACATATGCACTTTACCATATTGAGAAAGTTTCTTTCTATTCCTACCTTTTGGGGTGTTTTTATCAAGAAAGGGTGCTGTATTTTATCAAATGCCTTTTCTCCATCAATAGATAAGATCATATGATTTTTCTTCTTCAATTTATTGATGTGGTTTATTACACTAATTGATTTTCTTTTGTTGAACTACCCTTGCATACCTGGGATAAAACCCACTTGATCATGGTGTATAATTCTTTTAATGTGTTTTGTATTCTGTTTGCAAGTATTTTGCTGAGGATGTTTGCATCTATATTCATTAGAGATATTGGTCCATAATTTTCTTTTTTTGTAGTATCTTCATCTGGTTTTGGAATTAGGTGATATTGCCTTCATAGAATGAGTTTGGTAGCATTCTTTCCTGTTCAATTTTTTTAGAAGATCTTGAGCAAGATAGGTTTTAGGTTGTCTTTGAATGATTGGTGCAATTCATCTTTGGGAGGTATTTGATGACTGTTTCAATCTCTTCACTTGTGATTGGCTTGTTGAAATCTTCTGTTTCTTCTAGGGTCAGTGCAGGTGGTTTGTGTGTTTCTAGGAATTTGTCCATCTCCTCTACATTGTCAAATTTTGGCATACAGTTTTTCATAGTATCCTCTTATGATCTCTCTTATTTCTGTGGGTCCAGTGGTAATGTCACCCCTCTCATTTCTGATTTTATTTATTTGTGTCTTCTCTCTCTTTCTTTGTCAGAATAGCTAAGAGTTTGTCAATTTTGTTGATCTTCTCAAAGAACCAACTTTTGGTTTTGTTGATTCTATTGTTTTTTATTGTTGTTGTTGTTGTTCTTGATTTCATTTATTTCTGCTCTGATCTTTACTATTTCTTTCCTTCAGCTTGGTTTGGGATTAGTTTGCTGTTCTTTTTCTAGTTCCTCTAGGTGTGCAGTGAGCTCTTCAATTTTAGCTCTTTCTTCTTTTTTAATGTAAGCATTGAAGGCTATAAATTTCCCTCTAAGCACTGCCTGTGCAGTGTCCCATAGGTTTTGATATGTTGTGTTCTCATTTTCATTCATCTCAAAGTATTTGCTGAATCCTCCTGCAATTTCTTCTTTGACACATTGATTATTTAAGAATGTGTTGTTTAATCTTTATATATTTATGAATTTTCCCTTTCTCCATCCATTATTGATTTCCAGCTTCATTTTGTTATGATCAGAAACAATGTTTTGTATAATTTAAATATTTTTAAAATTTTTGAGATTTGTTTTGTGACTCAACATATAGTATATATTGGAGCAGGATCCATTGCACTTGAAAAGAATGTATATCCTGCTCTTTTGGGGTGTAGTTTTTGTCCATGCAATTTCAAGATCAGCCAGCAGATGGTGCTCATTTACTCACCTTTCCATGGAGGTTTATCTCTCTGTTTTCCTCTGTTTTGGTCTAGTCAGAGCTGATATTCAAAGTGAGTTCCACTGGCTGAATTCACTGAAGAAAAGCCCCCCAACTCCCTGTCCCTTTTTTCTTGTAACAGCTGACAGGGAGGAAGATGTCTGTTCCCCTCTCAGTCAGCTGCAATGAGCCAGGGGTTTTACCCCCACTTAATATCTTGTGGATGGGGGAAGGGAGCCTTTCCCAGAGGCTGGGAGGTTTAGTAACTCACAGTTTGTTATTTAGGGTTCTTTGTCTCTCTGTCCCTCAACCTCCTGGGAGTTGTGAAGCATGTCCTGGTCTGTTGCCCCCAAAGTAGGTCCCTCATACAGCTTTTGGCTCTTTCTCCATTGTTTTTGAGAGACAGCTGAACCTTGCCTGTCTAATTTGATGGCATCTTCCCACAATCCTCCAAATGTCTTGTCTTTGATTCACTGATTCATTCATCTGCCAGCTCCAATCTACTCTTGAAACCCTCCTCGGAATTTTTCATTTCAATTATTCAACTCCAGTAGTTCTGTTTGGTTTCTTTTTAAAATTTCTATCTCTTTACTGAAGTTCTCACATTGCTCATTTATGTTTTTTCTGATATAATTTAGTTCTTGTTCTGTACTTTCCTTCATCTCTGAGCATTTTTATGATTCTTTTTTAAAGGCTTTATTTGATACTTACACTTTCTAGTTTTCTTCATTGGTGTTTTCTGGATTCTTATCTTCTTCCTTTGGATGGATCATCAATTCCTGATTCTTTGTCTTGTATTCTTTTGTTCAATACTGTACATTTTAATATTTTAAAATATTCACTCTGCTCTCCCTGCCCCCAAAATGTCCAGTGGCCACTGGCTCCACCTCACTGTTACAATTTCTTCCATTGCTTGAATTACAATATGTCTACAACAGAACGGATGTAGGCCATTTTCCATCAGAATATACCACGCAGAACTGGGTGGGAGAGAGTGTGGTCTGTGATGTGAACTGTGGTCTATGCTCAGTGGCAAGGCCCCAGGATGTGTATATCCATTGCGGGTGTTGTACCACACGGATGAGGAATGGTGGTGTGGGATGTTGTTGGAGGTGTGGGCGGTGGGGAACATGGGAATCCCTGTAATTTCTGAGTAATATTTAGGTAATCTAAGCACCTTAAAAAAAA
>JAQZBX010099398.1:0-11475 GCA_029593785.1 Cabassous unicinctus
GGGAGATGGGAGGGTGAGGCAGCAACAATGTCGCTCACCAAATCACTACTCAGGTCAGCAAAGGGGTAAGAGGCGGAAGGAAAAGCCAGGAAACTTTGAGATCAGCAGCAGGGGCTGAGCACCAAAAAACAGGAGATGCTGGAGCTGTGATGACCAGCATCATTTTCTTAAGAGAACACTCAAGGATTTGTCAGACGGCTGGGCTTTCCTGGGTGGTAAGTGTCTACAAACAGCACCTTCAAGTGAAACTTTCTATTAAAGTTCTTAAAATTTAGGAGTGGTGGAGCTTTGACAGCTTAAGAAGGGAACAAAAGTCCTGAAAATCCATTAGAAAAACTACAGTAGAGAAAAATAAAAGAAGTCAGGCCACAAAAATGGCTTCAGAGGTCCCTGCTGGCCCGGGAACAGATCCCTGTTTCTTCCAGGCATAAGTTTTGGAACTAGCATGTGGACCCATGTTTCTTTTCCTGCTAGCACAACAACCACAAAGTTCCCGAAAGAGGATGCTCCATCAACCTGGGTCCTAGAGTGAATGTGATATGTGGCAAAGCCACTGCTTACCCACAAAGAGCATGCAGGGCTCTTGTTTTCATAAATCATTGTTTGGTACCACAGCCCGTCCTGAATGTTACAGTACCCAACAAATGGGGAAAAAAATAGGGGCCCAATATATAAAATCATTCATTTGTCCAAGAAATAGGCATGGAGCACATTCTATGATGGGGAAAAAATGAGATCAAGAAAAGGGTCATTGAAAGTCACATGGAATAGATCAGCATTGGCATGAGAATTCTGGAAGCCAACAATACAGAAAGTTGCATTTTGAGCAGGACTTTCTCAGAGAGGCATAGTTGGAGAGGCATTCCTAGTAACAAAGGCAAAACAACTTAAGCAGAGGCATAACTGAGAGAGAGAACTTGTGAACTAGAATAATGATAGAAAAGTTTAGGAACAATCATAGCTGGAGTAAGAGAAAGAAGACCTTTATTAAACTGAGGCATCTAGAGGTAATGGGAAACTGCAAGGCTTTTTAGCATAATAAAGTCAGAATTGATAGGTGTTTATGAAGAGATTAAAGAGAGAAAGAACTGGGCTAAGGCAGGAACCATGGAACTGAAGGCAAGTCTACTGTCTCTTCTTAACATGATCTCATCAGAATTTTGCATGTCATCAATTCAAAGTCATAGTGTTATCCTGTTAAACTTACATATCTAAACCAATAATTTTCAATCTCATAGTTATAACCATTAGTAATTTACGATGTATGTTTTATGAAATTCAACTCTGTAAACCATGAATACACTAGGAAAATTAAAAGGATGCCAACTAATGTCTACACGAGGCCTAAAAAACTACAGAATTTTCTAAACTTAATCTTCGTAATTGGCAAACAGTTTTGAGCGTAAAACAAATATAAATTAACTTTGGGATCAGCCTGATAACTGAACATGTGGCACACATTTTTTTTTTCAAATGACAGGTGGAGCAGACAATGTTGTGTTCGTTAAATCTCATTCCATTTTCCTTTTTCTGGGCACAATGGAATATTTCTCAGCCTCTCATGCAATTAGGTAGAGGTTGTGTGACTGAGGTATGCTCACTGGGAACTACTGAGTATGAGATACCTAATGTCTTTTTTAGTTTGCCTGTTTGTTTGTTTAATTCAAAATCCACTGAGGAATTCTCTTGACCACCAATGCCTTAGACTTGCTTCTCAAGAGCATTAACTTTCAAAAACTTCAAAGAAGTTATAGATGAACAAAGGACTCAGTGGTGCTTGGAGCACTTAGTACTCTGAAGAGAACCAGAGAAAGGAAGGATAGCCAGGATAAACCAAAAGAAAATGCCTTTAGAGAAATAACATTCCAGATACCAATCAAAATAGTAAGGTTACTTGAAATCTAAATTGCCAAGAATATGGTCTAATTTAAAAATTATGTAACCCTATGCTCATGAAATAAAAGAAAAGCAGCTTAATTTTAAGTGGATGTTTTTCTAATTACAGTGTAGTCTCTTGATGAAAAGAAAAAAGTTTGAGGATTCATGAACCCCCATATTATAACAAATAATTCCTGAATTCTAAGTTCATTACATGGACAAACTTTAATCTTCAGAACAACCATAGCAGATGGACATATATTTCTGGAATTCCCAAATTATAGAAAGGAATAATGTGTCTTAGAGAATAAATTAAGTTACTAAAATCTCACACAACTAGAAGTCAATCCAGTCAGTCTCACTCCAGAGACTACCCGCTACGGTCTATACTAACACCCTGCATTCCTCTCATTGGGGTTAGCTACCTTGAAAAGCCATTTCAGTTAAACAGATGAGCCATAAACTCTCAAATTATTTTCTTTTACATGGGCTAAAAAAGTATATGAAATATGATTTAGGCAGCAATTATGGCCTCTATGAATGATGCATTCCTTGAATATTTAGAGCTTTCTGAATTGCCACTTTTGTACAAAAGGTATACCATGGAGTCACTTAGAAGCAATGAAACACTGGCAAAATATGTTGATGTCCAGAAAACAGATAAGCAGAAAAGAAATAATAGGTACTGAGTCTGCAAGGGGAAAAACCATATAAACAAAAAAGGGAAATGTGTAGTATCTTGCAGACCTAATACTCCAAAGATACTTATTTAGGACCAAAGAGGAAAACATAGGGACCACAAATCAGTTGCATATCAACAACCTTCAAGAAGCTGCAAACAGAGCTTAAATAAATCTTTGCAAATGCTATGTGGTTCATATATTTTTTTCTGTGCTCATTTTCTCCTACAAGGTTCAAAATGATACTGCCAAATTCATGGTAGATGAAGTCCCATTTCCTACTTGATGGAAACATGGGAGAAAAAGAACCCTGTGTTAGGAATCATCTGGCCCTATTGAGGCCTAGCAGACAATGAAGGCCCAGCCAGCTGAGGAAGATGCAGCTCTTTAATAAAGAGCCAAATCCAGTCCCAGAGGAGCAGGGCCATGTTTCCATTAGGATGGCATGTACTGTGCCTGCTCTGCCTTCTCAAGCATAAGAGTTCTGTGTTAAAATTTTGAAAAACCTTTTTTATGAATATAGTCAGTGATGGCATCTCCATTAGAATTGTATTACTATGAAGCATAAAATGTGGAGCATAAATTATGGCTGCTTTCTACGGACTTCAGATCATTTTTCTGAATAAAATAATGTAAATGTTCAAGGAATGCTCTCGCTGAATTCCACAGGCTTTAATGAGCACTTACGCTGAAATAAACTTTCTTCTAATATTATTCAGTAAGGGGAAAAAATCTTGTTTCATTTTACATATTCAGTCTTGAAAAGGTCTTAGTTGAAAGTTCTCATCTCTTTATACATTTTCTATTTTAAAATAAAAGAAAAAATGATCATCCTTACCTAGAGGCAGGCTATGTTCTTTCCAAGCTTCCAATGAACAATATGTTAAGAGTGATATACTAAATATTGAAAATATAATTTTGTCTTCAGTTAAAAAGGGTTGCTATCATTGTTTTCAAGCTTAATCAAGGAGAATTTGTAGTGATTAAAAAATCAGTTTCTGGGACACATATGAAAACATTGAGCAACATGATGGTCGAAAAAATGGATATATGAGGACTGAGTGGACAGAATCAATGTGTTTATATCAGACATTGAAGAAGAGTATAACAATTCTTCATGTCACAATTCACTAATCTGTCCATGTGTGACAATCAGGTGTGAAATGTGCCCCAGGTAATTTTTTTTCAAAATGACAGATTTCTGAAATTTTGAGTACTTTACTATCATTTAATAAATCAGAATAAATTCAGAGTTTTCTCTGTAGTAACATCACTCTCACTTGTACTCAGATAGGCATTACTGGGTGGGAGATAAAGGGTATATTACAATCTTATATGCTCACAGGAACAGATCCTTTCACATGTTTTACATACATAGATGTCAAAAAATCATATCTTCCACATTAGGCAAAATGCTCAGGAATTATCTGAGAGAGAGGCCAATTGATAGAAAAGGAAGTCCCCAAGGAGTCTGAAAGGCATGCATCTTTGTGATATGCTGTATAAAAAAAAAAATGTGTGCAAAAAGCAGTAGAGCACTAGGGTTATAAAAATGTTTGACAGACGTCTTTTGAGTCCACTAGACCTGCTTTCACATATCAGTTCTGCCACTGTCTTCAATATCTCATTCCCTCTCTATAAAAAGGGGATAACACCAATGTCGTGGAATGTTGTAAAACTTAAATGAAAGAATATATGTAAAGAATTTAACATGGACTATGATACAGAGTAAAAGTTTATTAAATAGTAGCTTCTAATACTACCACTGCTGAGGAACTCTTACATATTATGACCTAAGGTAGGGAGAAGTACAGTTTTAAGGCAATGCTTTGCTCATTTATGCCTTCCTCTATGGAGAAGCTCTTGGTGAGAAAGGGAAGGGAGGGTCTTTTATAGAGAAGAGTACCCGGTCTCCTCTTATGTCTGGACTGTGTCTGATCTATAGGGCTCCCTTTCATGGAAATCCCTGACCATCTTTAAAGAGAAAATATTCTATGTGTCTTTCTGCCACAGAGACACCTGGAATTAGAGCAAAAGATACGTTAGTGGATCTAAAAACAGCCCGAGCCATCTGGAAGCAAAGAAAAAATATATGTGAGGATTGTCACTGAAATCAATAATCCCCAAATCACATCAATGCAATGTTACAGGTGATATAAAACCCGCTGGCCAAGGTGCTCAAAGTTATCATACCCAGAGCAGCTGTAACTTGGCCCCAAGCATCAGGCTCCCATTTTATTTTATGTGCTCTGTGCCTGAGGTCTGGATACTACAGCTGAGAAAATTCTAACTTCGAATTCCCTGGCTTCTGAATGCATACATCACATCAAACCACCTTTCCATACATACCCTGCCCCCAAAAGGGAGAAAATGCAAAAGAAAAATGTCTACTATGCACTGCTTTTTAAGGCAACGATTTTGCTATAAATGACTGAGAGCAATGTTTTTCAAACCAACTATTGTGAAAGGTCAGGTTTTTCTCCTAGGGAATCGTGGACTGAATCTTAAAAATTAAATAAATAAATAAATACAAATTACTAAAAAAAAATGAAATTAAAAAAGACATATAAAATGAATACCAGCCCAGATATTCTTATTTATTAAATTCAAAAGATAAAAATGACTCTGTCAAATAAGTATGGAAATAATTCAGAAAATTTCATAGTTATCTTGTTGTAAATCAGTAACTGACACTTTGCTGCCCAGTACTAGCCCGTGTTCTACATTTTGCATAGATAGTAGTAGATATGGGACTTCCTGGGCTGTTAGGATGACTTGAGACGTCAAAAATGAAGCCAAGATGGAAAAATGTCATCCCCCATAGACCACCTATGAAACAGTGAGTAGAATCACTGGGGAGCAGAGTACCAGCTGAAGGGTAGAGGAGGCCTTTCTGGTTTAACTTTATAAAGTAAGCATATTGTTACTAATTAATTGCCTTTACTTAAAGACCTTTTAAGTGGAATTTTCCTTTTAAGATTAATATAGTGAAATGAAGAGGGTGAGAGCATAAGGACAGGCAAAGAGAATGTTGTAGCTGCTCAAAAAGCATGTGTTTAATTAGTTTTTTTAACTTATTGAAGTATATCACTCATACATAAACATACATAAACAATAAGTTTATAGTAATAGTTGTGAACTTACAAAACAAACATACATACCATCATACAGGTCTCTCATACCTCACCCTACCACCAATACCTTGCATTGTTGTGAAACATTTTTAACTAATGATTGAAAAGCATCCTCAAAATATTACTCCTAACCAAAGTATTTTCCCCAAACCCACATTATTGTTTTTATTTCATTTATACATGAACATACATAAGCAATAAGTGTATAGTAAAAGTTGTGAACTTACAAAGCAAACATGCATAACATCAAACATCAACCCACCACCAATACCTTGCATTGTTGTGAGACATTTGTTACAAATTATGAAAGAATGTTGCCAAAATCTTACTATTAATGATAGTCCTCATCCTACATTTGGTATATTTTTCCCCCAACCCACCCTATTATTATTTTTTAAATATATTTTTATGACAGAAGCTGTAAACTTACTAAACAATCATGTACATGTGCAGAATTCCCAAACAACACCCCTCTATCAACACACCACACTGTGGTGGAACATTTGTTACAGACTGAGATAATATCGTCCAATTATTACGAGGTCCAGAGCGTAGATTTGGCATAGTTTTTCCATACTTCCCCATTATCAACACAGTACATCTTTGGCATAGATGCAAGAATATTACATTATTACTGCTAATCAAAGTCCATAGGTCATTCCAGTTATATTTTCCCCATGCTTCTCTCCATTCCCACCAACCTGCAATAGTGATGTACATCTGCTCTAGGTCACAAAGAACACTCATGCATCTGTACCATCAACCACAATTCTCATCCACCTTTGAGTTTACTGTGCTATTCAGTCCCTAGATTATTCTCTAGCTTTCTGTCAATTGGCATTTACATCCCTAGACTACCATTTTCAGCCATATCACCATTTATAAACCAGCTGTTACTCACTATAATGTGTTACCATCAACTCTGTACATTTCCACACTTTTACAGTAGAGCTAATTAAAACTTCTACATACATTAAACATCAGTAGTTCATCTCAGTCCTCCTCTTATCTCCTTTAAGAATCCATCACCTACCACCAGGTCTTGAAAATATTTTCCTACATTTTTATCTAGAAACTTTATGGTTCTTGTTTTATATATAGGTTTTTGATCCATTTTGAGTTAATTTTTGTATAAGGTGTGAGATAGGGGTCTTCTTTCTCTCTTTTGGCTATGGATATACAGTTAGGTCAGCACCATTTGCTGAATGGACTGTTCTGCACAAGCTAGATGGGTTTTACAGACTAGTCAAAAATCACTTGACCATAGATGTGAGGGTCTGTTTCTGAGCCATCAGTTCAGGTCCATTGGTCTATGTGTCTGTCTTTATGCTATTTTTACACCTGTAGCTAGCTAATATGATTTAAAATCCAGAAATGAGAGTCCTCCAACTTTGCTTTTCCTTTTTAAGATGTTTCTGGCTATTCAGGACCCCTTACCATTCCAAATAAATTTGTAATTGTGCTTTTCATTTATTTAAAAAATGCTGGTGGAATTTTTATCGGGATTGTGTTGAATCTGTATATCAATTTGAGTAGAACTGACATCTTAATGATATTTAGTCTTCCAATCCATAAGCATGGAGTATTCTTTCAATTATTTAGGTCTTTTTTTATTTCTTTTAAAAATGAGTTGTAGTTTTCTGAATACGAGTGCTTTACATTGTTGGTTAAGTTTATTCCTGAATATTTGGGTATTATTTGTCATATTTTATTTTCAACACTCTTTTGACACTTTCAGTTACTTTTATTAATATAACCTTCATTTCTAGACTCTCTTACAGGCCTCTCCTGTCTTTTATTTTCAGGCTCTAGCACATCCTATAGTATTTCCTGAAAAGCTGGTCTCTTGCTTACAAACTCTCTCAGTTTCTGTTTATCTGTGAATATTCTAAACTCCCCCTCATTTTTAAAAGACAATCTTGCTAGATATAAAATCCTTGGCTGGAAGTTTCTCTTGTAGTATCTTAAATATATCATACCACTGTCTTCTTGCCTCCATGGTTTCTGGCAAGAAATCCTCACTTAATCTTATTGAGTATCCCTTATATGTTATGCATTGCTTTTCTCTTGCTGCTCTCAGAATTCTCTCTTTGTCTTTGGCATTTGATATTCTGATTAGTATGTGTCTCGGAGTTGGTCTATTCGGATTTATTCGGATGGCAGTATGTTGTGCTTTTTGGACATGGATATCCATGTCCTTCAATGGGGTCAGAAATTTTCTACCATTATTTCTTCAAATATTCCTTCTGCCCCTTTTCCCTTCTCTTCTCCTTCTGGGACACCCATGATATGTATGTTTGCATGTCTCTTGCTGTTGATTAGTTCCCTGAGATCTTGTTAAATTTTTTTCCATTCCTTTCTTCATCTTTTCTTTTGTATGTTCGCTTTCAGAGGCCATTTCTTCAAGCTCACCAATCCTTTCTTCTGCCTCCTCAAGTCTGCTATTACATGATTCCAGTGTATTTTTAATTTCATTTTTTGCACCTTTCATTTCATAAGATCTGCTATATTTCTATGTATGCTTTCAGATTCTTCTTTGTGCTCTTCCATTGTCTTCTTAATATCCTTAATCTTTTTAGCTATCTCATTGAATTTCTGAAGGAGATTTGTCTGAACATCTATGATTAGTTGTCTCAACTCCTTTACATCATCTGGAGGCTTAGAGTATTCGTTTAACTGGGCCATATCTTCCTGTTTCTTGGTGTGGATTATAATTTTTTGTTGGTGTCTTGGCATCTGGCTTACCCGATGCATTTATTCTGGGTATAGTTTCTCTCCTTAGTTTAGAGCTATCTTGCCCTTTCTCCCTTGCTGGTTGTGTAGTAGGAGCCAAGGATATAGTTGGTGCTATAAGCTATGGAGGCTCAAGTGGCCCTCAGTGCCCCAAGGACCAATGAAGCTTCTCTCAACCTTCTCCTTTGCCAGGGGTAAGGACAGAGCTACAGCCATGTGTAATAATCCAAGTCGTGCAGGTGTAGACTGTAGTTGCCCAGAGAGACTGATGAAGCTTCACTCCCCTTTCTCCCCAGCCTGAGGCAGTGATAGAGCTGCAGCTGTGGGCAGCAATCTGTGCAGTGCGGGTCCAAGATGACCGCAGTTGTCCCACTAGACTTCAGATTATTCTGTCTGTGCCAGCCAAATGTACCTGCAGTTATCCGGGTAGGCTGGTACAGAGCCTGCCAGTGTCCTCCCTGCTAGAGCTGGGGCTAAAGCCTAGGCTACGGCTGCAGGCCAATCTGGGTGAAAGAAACCAGTCTCTACCATCACTGTGATTTTCAGTCAGCCGGGCTTCCCCTCATGCTGGGGGTGGTGTCGAAGTGGCTGCTACTGGCCTCTTTCTGACTTGGACAGGTTCAAACTTCAGCTGTTCATAGGGTTACACTTTAGCCAGCCAAATTTACTACTCAATAGCTGAAGTTAGTGCCTAACCGTCTCTTCTTCTCTTGTTTTGGGGAAGTGGAGCTTCCAACTGCAGCTGCAGAATAGCTCCTGAGGTGGCTTGTGCCGCCAGTGGAGGATGGGCACTGGCCTCCAGGGCAGGGAGAGCTCTACTTGGGAATCTTCTTTGCAGATGGGCAGTCTTCTCCTTCCATTCTTTCAAGGATGTTGTAGGATGCTGTTTTGGTCTCCTGGAGCCCCCAAACAGGTGCTTTAGATAGGTCTGCGTAATTACTAACTGCCCTGTAGCATGAGCTGACTCTAGGAGCTCCTTACTCTGCTGCCATCTTGCTGGTTGTCCTAGTTTGTTTTAATTTTGCTGAATGCAGAGAAGGCCAGGCTCAGGTCTAGACCATTTGGATGTAAGAAGACACAGCCCCTCCCCTTTTGGGGCTCATAGACTCGTTCAGAAAAATACACCTACAAGTTCATTATATCCTTATAAAATCTATGCTCAAAATTTCCTCAGTAGAAAGTAATGGCAAAGAAGAGGTAGAGGTCATTTCTATCTAAGGGAAAAGACAGAGTATATCATCTTTCCCTGAGTGTGGTGCCTTTATCAGGGCATTGATAGATGACTAGAGGTAGAAAGCTCACTTCTCATGAGTTTGTGTCTGAAGCCTATAACTTCTGAAATGAATGTGATCAACCCCACAACATTCCATAAACCCAAGCCTTAATGCCTACTAACTTGCATTCTTCCCACTGCTAAAAACATACAAGAATCAGAGAAACACGTGAAGAACTCCATAAAACCCTTTGGGGAGCACAGATTGATGCCCAGACTCCTGCTGCAACCCTGTTTTTCTTGCCAGCAAGGAACAGAAAGTCCCCAAGGAGAACTGAAATCATCATCCACAGGTCCCAGGTAAGTAAGGACCCAGGGCAAAAAAAAAAAATACAACAGAGTCAAGCAGTACCCTGTGAATTTCCTATTTCAGTAGCTTCTTGCATTTTAATGAAAGTGGCAACTATTTTCATCCAGTTCAAACTGTTGCTTGACCCACAGTCTACCTAGGGCAGTGACGTGAGGAAAGAAGTGTTAAAGCTCTGGCTTCAGTGAGATAAATTCAGGTTCCCCAAATGTGCCTGGGGAGTCAACTATCTGCACCATTTACCTTGTATCAAGAAAGGATTTTAGAAGCTATTCAAAGGAAAGATACTCTTGCGTGTGTGATTTCAAGCAGACAAACGGAGCAATGTCTCCCTCCATTTGGATGAGTGATTATCCTACCTGACTTACTGGAATTCACTAGTGCAGGCAGATTGTCATTCGAAGAATTGACTCAACTGCCTTTTTCCCCCCGCGTGTAAGAAACTCTACTGCCCGGAGGAAGCATGTTAATAGGCCATTTCTTCAGCTACAAATATTTCTTATGTGATTGGAAGTTGAGAGATTCCGGAATTCACTTCACGCTGCATATAGATATGGCACAGATGCTTTTCGATTACTTTTCAAGTATCTGCTACCAGTTATTGCCCCCATTTTTATGCAAGTAACAGCACCCCTGGGGGAAATGGAATTTGGAGACTCATAATTATTCACAAGACAATTCACAAAAGCACTTTCATATTATAACACACAAAAAAATCAGTGACTTCCTTCTACCACTATCACAATCTAACTGTACACCACTTCCAGGCAGATCTTCCTAAAGCTGCTTTCTAATTGCATCAATATCCAGCTCAGAAATCAATAGATCCTGAGTATCTACAGATAAAACAGTACCTTAAAATATTGGGAAGCAGTACAGGATAATAGTTAAGAGAATAGTATAATAGTTAAGGGACAGAATATTTGCTATTAAGTCTTGGCTATGCCTTTGTTGTCTGTGTTCACATAAGAAGGTTATTTTCTCTGTTTCTCAATTCTTAATCTGTTTAGTGTGGGAAATTTTAATTATCTATATATCGTATACATTACATATATATTATAAGATGTATATCATTTATATTATATACATACACACCATTATAAACATATACACTTAGTAATAGATTATAAATATATAATAAATGTATGTATTTATGTAATACATATTTTTTAATATGTTTCAATATATTTATCTTGCTTAGAACATTGCTGGAACATTACTGTAAGGGCTCAAGAAATGTCAGCTGCTTTAATTTTATAAACTTTGAATCCAGCATTCATTGTAAACCAACCTTCCCTTTTTGTTTTTATCTGCCATCCCTTCCTCTCACAGAGCCTAAATTCCAGCCAGACTGCATAATTAGTGTTTAAACACTTATCCAAACTTTCCAGTCTCCACGCCTTTGTTCCTGCTGCCTAGGCTACTGAAAACATTGCCCCTACAACCTCCACTAAGAATACTTCTGAAAAC
>JAQZBX010099399.1:0-11485 GCA_029593785.1 Cabassous unicinctus
AACGTTCTCATATTTGTCCTCTTAACCATAGTCCATCTTCCACAAATGGATTGCCTGTGTTATACAGCCCCATATTTTGTACAAACCATTCAAAGTGTATACTCAGTGGGTCTCATTTTCATCATAGAGTTGTGCTGACATTCATCTCAGTTGATTTTAGAAAGTTTTCATTATTCCAAAAGGAAAAATTCCCCTTATACCCCCCTATTGTTGTCCCTTAGAGTTGATATATCTTCTTTGCCATTGCTGCAAAAATATTACAATGCTACTGTTAACTAGATCCATAAGTTACATTTTTTGTAATTTTCCCATTTATTAACCATATTCTTAACACTTTGTAAACCAACATTCTTATATTCATACTATTAACTGCGATCTTCATCCACCACTGAAATCGCTATGCTATACATTTCCTGTATTATTCTCTACCTTCCTTTCAATTGACTTTCATGTCAACAGAGTACTTTAAAGCACAAATTACTTTCTGGGAGGTTTTTATGAAGTAATATGTGCAATGAACTAAGTGCCCCACCTGGCCCAGTTCAATTAATCAAAATTATTAACAGTTTTTATAACAAGTAAATAAATTCTCTGGCATATTTTCTATATTTGAAAATTAATAAAATATGAATAATTGATGTCTACTAGATTAGGTTAAACTTGAAAATATTACTGAAAAAATTAATAACTTACAAATGTGAAAGTGGTTTCTAACATGAAAAAATATTTTCATTTTGTTACATATATTTACATATATATGTCACAATAATTTGACTTGACACAAGACTTTTTAGCAGATGGTTATGCAAATAAATATGTACATGTACCCTCTAGTTAAAGTCAATGCCTTATGTCATTTTAAACTTTCAGCTTAGTTTTACATTTATTCTTCTTTGATGAACACTTGTAAATTCAAGACAAATCAGATAGATTTCTTCTTGCTTAAAATTTATCTCTGGATCTTATACTTCCCTTTTAAAATGAAAAGCATGCTAAAGGTAAGATATATTGGCACTTTGGGGGAGATTTATAAAATTATTGCACAGGAGGGAAATCGGTTGTACAACTCAATTACAGATAATGGGAATTGTGTGGCAGATACCTCACGCACTAGGCAAAAAATATAACTGCTGATGCTATTGAAGTTAGGGTTACATTAAGCCAATAACTCATGCCAGATCTCTGAAACTGTATATTCGGCTTTAATTTCTACAGAGTCTAAGTATGTTATTTATTAGTAAGTAAGAATGTTCCCACAAGGCAGTACCTTGTGTAATATAATTTTGTCGTGATTAAATAATCAACAGGCTATGTGGTCACATGGCTTTCTTTCTTCAACTTTAATACTGCTCTATAAGTTTGATGAAATAAGAATGCATTGTTCAAAATTATGAACCTGTTATTACGGATCCTTCACTTGACCATGTCCTTTGAAGTGTTATTTTTCCCTTAGCTTAGCAAAGACTGTGCCTTATTAATCATTCACATTTTCTTGAATATCTTTTGGCTTACAAAAGCATGTGTTTGTGAGGCAGTTGTCTTGATTAAAAAGCAGCTCCAATGACTGTAGAATGTCTTCTCTATAGCTGAGTGAATGACATGGAGTGAAAACTCATCCCACTAATCGCTCAGAGTCATACCATGTTCCCGTGGTTCTCAGAACACGACCTCCATCAAGCAGATAAGCATCACTTGGGAACCTGAAACTCTGGAGATGGGGCACATTGTGTGCTTTAGCACACGCTCCAGGTGATGCTGATGCACAACAAGATTTAAGTGCCACCATTCTAAACAAGAATGGCCATCAACTTTACACTCAGCTACTTAGGGCAAAGAAGGAAGTAACTTTATTTTTATTCACAAATATAGCATCCAAGTGGAGACATAAATTTAAGGTTAATAATTTATACTCTAGGCATTCGTTTGTGTTTTTTAAGTAGTTACAAATCTCTGAAATAGTGGGAGATGGAACAAATGAGAAAATTGAGAGAAGGAGAAGGTACATAACGTATTGGAGATGGTGTCATTTGACGATGGGAAGTGATGAAACCGAATCTAGGTCTCCCAGCCAGCCAGACCAGCTAGCAGTAAGGCAACAAGCCTCCTGCAGGGTCCAAGTAACTGCAGTTGACCCAGTGTATACTGGGTAAGTTAAAAATCCTCATTCATGGAAACACCTGGATTATATTGTGCATAGAAAAATTAAATTATTTTAGAAATTATTAAGAAAATCAAATTACTCCTCCTAACAATATCCAGTTGAGGGTTATTTTTAGGAATTTCTAAATCCCATATAACTCTGAGCCTGCTTGGATTGATGCTATTCCATTAATATTTCTGAACCTTTATAATGGGCAAAGGTTTAGGATGCAGAAATAAAAATCTCAGCCCCTGCCTTCAAAAAGCTTGAACACATTCATTTCATTTCAAATAGAAGTAGTGGTTGTCCATGATATTTATGCTCCTTGGTACCCAACAGAGAGAAGTGCTTTTATAGATTATTTTATAGTGCTCCAAAATAATAAAGAATCAGGCAAAAGATTCTCAAGTATATTTTCAAGCATGGACCTTGGGTTGAAATATTCTATTGTACCAGTTAATTTAAACAAAGTATAGAAGGCTTTAAATTCCTCATAAATATAAAAGAAGAGCAGATTAAATTTGCACAGTTAATATGGGAAAATACTTGTAAATTTTCTGTCATTAAATAATGATTCTTTATGTTTGCATTATGCGTATTTGCATTATAAAGGAATCATGTGCAGATAAAATCTATGGTATTAACTCTACCAGGATCTGCTGTAATTAATATTATCAAAATCAAAACCATTTTTTCATCAACTGAAGTCTCAGATAAACACACACATGTTCCAACCACTAGAAATTACTTCATAGGCTTGCTTATTTCAGTTGAAATGTTACGTTTTGTCAAATTGAATTGTGTTTGTCTAATCCCTTAAAGTGAATGTTACTCCAAAGAACTAAAATCAACATTATGTGTGGTTTTTTTTATTTTCCTAAAAAGCATAATTTGGAATAATTTTTTCTTTCCTACAAAGCCCTTCTACTACTTATAGCATATCCCTTTTGATAAACATGACTGGCTTTTAATATATATTTTGGTCAGGAGGTTTTAATAGTGGAGCTTTTGAGAATAAAAAATTGCATATAAATTATGTTTTAGTTGTCATAGTTTCTGTGTCTCCTAACTGAAGAGCAAAGGTTTCTCATTCTTGACCTAGAGTAACACTGAGAATATATACAGGTAACTGGAAATTAAATCATATTTTTGAATCTTTATTTTCGAATTGATTTGCTAAAAACAGTTTTATGTATTTATATCAGTTTACCACACATCTACAATTTTCTTTTCCAATTCATGCTTTAGGGAGATTCAGGAGGACCGTTAGCATGCCAAGAAAACAACAGGTGGTTCCTGGCTGGTGTAACGTCATTCGGATACCAGTGTGCAAGGCCTAATCGCGGAGGGGTGTATGTCCGGGTCCCAAGGTTCACAGAATGGATACAAAGTTTTCTACGTTAGAGTGTTTCCAAAACCAGGTATTAAAGCTGGGGGCAGTTTCCCCATTCCACTCTAAGAAGCATGGAAATTGAGTTTCATTAAGAAAATAAAAATAAAAAATAAAAAACTCCTACAAAATTGTCTGTAAAAATTGAATCATTTTATTATCTGGATTATGTAAACTGTCTATTTCCAACTAACACATTTTAAGTAGTCTCCCCCAAAATCAAACATATCAAAGAAATGCAGCTATTCAAATATTTTTCTTGATTTATGTTTGTTACAGTGGACATTTCTAATGTGTGCAAAACTTATTTAAGCACAGATGAATTCCCCATTGGAGGGCCAAAAATGTGTAATAAATGAATTTGTCTTACTGCTTTAATCTCTTGGATCATTTCCAGTGTAAGTGTAAACCGCAATTTAGCCAATCACACAGAATCTGTCCATTTATTTGGGGAAACAAAATTCATACTTAATTAATAAAAAAAAAAAAACATACTTACACTTTTCCATGTGTCATATGGGCCAACATAATTGAAGAAATGAGACTGGAGCTGCAACTGGAAGGAATGGCTGTTATAGATGAATTGAAGAGGATACTGGAGACCACTGTGCAGGTGGGAGTAATTCTGAAGGTTCAAGGAGAGGGGACAGTAGAGAATCATACCTTGTCGTACCAAAATACACTCACTGAGAAATGGTCTGAGAAAAGTGGAAATGCCTCATAAGGAAGGTATGGCCAAATGATTTCGGACCACAAGTTCCAGGTAAAGAATTATGGAATTTATTAGGGCAAAAATTGGGAATACCTGTACACACTATTCTTTTTAAGGCATTTCCAATGAGCTGATCTTAAGGGCTAGGAAAGATAGAGTAGAAGGAGTAGGGTTCATTGTTTGTTTTTGCTTTCTAAAGAGTGTTCCACATTTCACTTGAATTTCAAAATGCCTATTAAATTATGTTCCCCAACTACAAGAACTCACAAAAGATAAATCATATTTTCAAAGGTCAGCTAAACTTTTTTTTCTTTTATTATCTTCTTCTTTTCAGCTAAACTTTAAAAAAAAAAAAAAACCTTTTGGGCAGCTTCATCACCACCTTCTATAAGAGGAAGGTCCATTATCCCACCACTGGTGATTTATAGGTTTAGTAATTGGTATCAGAAGAGTTATTCAGGCCTAGATAAAGATAAAAGCCAAAAGCAAGGCTCTTCCCCATTGCTTTGTTGTGTTTGGCTTGCAGCTGTTATAGTTCTGGGTGGCATGCAAAAAGCAGAAAGCCTAGTCTCCTTTCCATCAAGTCCTAACTAAAGGAAGAAATACACAGTGGTAGCTTCGGGGGAAGAGGTAGAGTCCAGCAGCTGGGATCATCTGCCCAGAAGGATGAGTAACCAAGAAAAGAAAGAGGAGTGCTAAATGAGGGCAGATCTAATGAGAGCCCTCTAAATGAGGGCTGCCCATAGTCTCTAAGCAGCTGAAAAAGGATCAGTGCTCACTAACTTCTATTTACTAGCTTAGTTGTGCAACTCAATTCTAGATGTGAATTGGGTTAATGAAAGCATTTTATTATCTATCTGAAAAGTATTGACAGGGTAAAGATCAGGTTTAAAATGTTCTAGAAACTCAAATTCCGTTCTTAGCAGACTTAAACAGTCATTGGTTTTCATCTTCATTTATTAATGCAAATATATAAGTATTCTGTTCATATAAGAGATTTAGACAACACCAATGATCATTCTTCAGAAACAAGAACTCTTTATTTGGCTAAAAGGAGCATAAGGATATTTGAAGCCCAGATAATTACAACTCTCTCTTGAAAAGAAGGAGCCACAAACACTGAAGAAACTAAGAGATGATAAAACAGAGAGGAGCCTCATTTCCTCTCCCAGCCAAACCCTCATCAATTAACATGGATCACTGACGACCTCCAACCCATTTTCACATGAATTCAAAGATTCTTTCCTTTCTGAAATTTCAGTTTGCTATGCTAACACTGATGATAATCACTCACCTTGTCCCAACTCTAGATGAAGAGAGGCTACGCACAGCAAGGGAAAACTTTAGGCAAACTCCGCAGCTATCCTGGAGCCCAAACAATCATCTTTGTTTTGTGGGCAATGAAAGGACCACATCAATTCTGGTACTCTTGAATAGCTGCATGTGGTTATGTAGACCGCATGTGAAGACATTTGTTTTAAATTGTGTATGCCACTTCTTTTGTTCTAAATGAGTGTATTGTTGTTTACACAGCTATTAATAAAGTTACTTTATTACAAAACCTGCTGAATTTTAAATTAAAAATAATTATAAGGCACACGTCTTGCACAATTGAAATCAGACAATTCTTGCCTCTAAGTAAAATATTTGAAGAGAGTTTTACCACAGTTAATGAAATAGTTTCTTATTTCTAAAGAGATTTCCTAAACATTGCCAGATCAAAATCAAAGAAATGGAAAGAAGATGAACCATTTCTAGAAAAGAAACTCTCTTCTATGGTAGTATATTTGTCTATGTGTGAATTCATTTGACAACAGTGATAAATTTGTTTAATCAAAACAGCATGTACTGAAAAATAAAACACCATAAAAATAAATATTAGAACAGTCCATTTTTATCAAACACTTATGCAAAGATAAAATAGTTTGCACACTGTAAATTTCAATACAATTTACATTACATTAACTAGATTACAATTTATGAAAAGTGAAAGAAATAAAAATAATTGCTTCCAACACACATACTTCTGATGTGTTGATAGCAATTTTATCTGCATGGTCCAATCCATTTACACAAAGTTTGGGTGCATCCTTTAGCAAAATAAGCATGTCTTGGTCCTTTATTAGCACAGCATATTTTGTAAATGAAATAATAAACATATAAAAAGTATTTTAATATTTGCCTGAAGGGGGAGCTTACAGTTCATCTTGCAGATCCATTGAGATTTTAAGCCATTCCAAGCTAATGTTCTGATGTCATTCCTTTTACAGATCCAGAATTATAAAACTATTTTCTTCTCTGGACCAAGTCAAAGAATTATTATACTTCCATGCTACTTTCCTTTCTGGTGCTCTTTGAAATCCACAGTGTGGACTGGTTAGGGCTAGTTTTTGTTCTTCCTTTACTGAAAAACATAAGAGGAAATAAATTCAGTATATGAGACTTCTTATAAAACTAGGCAAGTCTTGGTCCAAAGGGAGATATCTCAGACTCTTATTTATAAAAAGGTCTTCTCTCACCAGCATATTTTCTTTTTCATTCCTACAAAAAATTCTACATTATTCTGGTTTATGGAGATGATAAACAATTCTTATGACCTGATGAAAAAAACAAACAAACAAAATATATCTTTCTCTGTTTGATCCTTCATAGTTTAGAATTCAGACACACAAAAAAACTTGTGTTCTGATCTAATACCAAACATTTTCATTTTAATCACTAATAAAGCTCTACTTTTTTTGATGAATGATTTTTTAAATCATGCTTTTTGAGTATTCTGCCACTAATGTATGCTGAATTTCCTGACAAAGAATCAAAACAGCGCTATTGCACTAAGTGTAAGAATCTACTTATTCCCTTCCTTCTATCACTTTTCCCGTCCTAGTTAAGTCACTTGATCCTTGAGAGCCTAATTTCACACTAATCTCTGAAGCCAGTGTAGCTCAATAGAAGATCCAGGCATTTAAATTATAAGTTCCTCTAGGTATGAAATAAAGCTTCACTCTTGCCAGATTCGAAATTCTGGCCCACACTTCCAGTCTGTGCCTAGGACTGTGCTGCCTTCTGTCTTTCCATTAAAATGACAACTTCTCAGGCTTCTACAGAGATATCTACCCAAATCATCCCCTACTAGAATACTGGATTCCTTTTGGTCACGTTTCCTGGGGACAATTCCCTCATTTCAATCACGACCCACTACCTATCCCTCTCCCTGACAAGTTTATTCCCACCTACAGCATCTCCCTTATTCCCCACAGCCTGACTTATCCCAGATCCCATCTTCTCATGTTTACCAATCATTGCAGAATCCCTTCAAAAAAAGAAGGGAACTATTCCTACACTAGTCTAAGCATTATTTTATATTATTTAAATCATTAATAATATTAAATTCTTTAGCTCTGAACCTGTTACCAATAAAAATATTATGTCCAAATTGTTTGCTATAGAGATTTGCAACCAAATAAGTAGGATCAACACATCTTTAGTCTGTGAAGTCATCCAACATGAATGGAAAATAAATCAAGCAAACTTTATGAAAAACACAAATTTTTTTTAAAAAGGTTATGTTATTAATGTGGCTTTTGTGTAGAATTAGTATTTCACTTAAGAATTAACACTCATTAAGGAAACAAGAGTTATTATTTTGAACATGACATGGAATGACAGAAACCGTCATGTGTACCAGATTGGAATTTAAACTTTCTGCAAGGCACTCAGATGATAATGGAGTTGAGTCTTTGATGAAGTTTCTCCTTGCTCTCCTGGAAGAAAGGAAAAGGGGAGGGTCTAAGAACGAATGGATTAAGTACTACAGCTAATTCCGGCATCTGGAGGTGCCCTAGTTTGATTTCTCCCTCTGAGAATTTTAAATAACTGTGTAATTTCAAGTTGTAAAACTGTGGAAGATCTTTGAATGAATGAACTCTCCACAATAATACACTATTTGGAAGGAAACAAACTTTACAAAAAACTTCAGATACTTTGCATTTTAGTAATTTTGCTTTGGAAATGAGAATGTCTAAATTATATTTTTCCAATCATTTTTCACTGATTTGTTATTTACAGCTCTTCCTTAACTCTTTTGCCAGGAAAAGGGAGGATTTATATCAGATTTTTCCTCTACTGCACTGCTATTTAGAATGAGAAATTATCCTTCCATCTATAATCTTAGGAACTAAAGCAAGAAACTAGATTTTTACTATTATCTTTCATTCTGTACAATTTTAAAAACAAATATCAACTATGTTTGCATCATATATACTGGAAAGCCAAGGGACCACAAGGTTTATTATTAATTTGACAGGCTTTATTTATCATCATTTGAAATGTTTTAATTAAACATCTAGCAAATTTCGTAATTTAAGGTTGGATCTTTTTTAAAATTACATGGACCATTATTTTTTTTTCCTGGGGGCTCCCGTTACTTAGTGTGTTCTTTAGGGTTTCTTTGAGGAAAAGAAGAAGATGAAGTAAAGTGAAAAGAGAAAAATGACTTTACTCATAAGTCCTTCCCAGATGGAGGTATTCTCTTGATCCATTCTTATTTATAACATGCCAACATCTTATTTACATCCAACACTTTTTTTTTGACACATATTTATATCTATATATTAACTTTTTTTTATTTAATTGACATTCAAGGAAAATTTCACCTTTCTAAATCAAGGGTATGGATAAGCAGCTATAAAAGTCAGAATATTCCTAAGAAATCATGGTGTTAAAATATATCATTTTATTTCAGGATACCTGTTGAAAAGTGACCTATTTTTAGCACATACTTTGCTTCCTATACTTAAAAAATCCTTTTGAAATAAAACAAAGTTTAAGGCTTGAGATTTTGAAAAGATTCTACAAAATGCATCTACAAAAATCAAGTCTTCTAGACAATTTGATGTCAACATTGAAAGGTTTAGCATTAATGCTTATACTTATAAACAAAAGACAGTAAAGTATAGTGGCATATGTTAAAAGCTTACAAGCATTCAAATTTCAGATCCACCACATACACTAGTTATGGGACACAAGGCAAATAGTTTAACACATCTAAGCCATCATCTTCTCAACTGAAAAAGAGAAAAAGAAGAATAAGAATACCTACTTTGGGTGGCTTGTGAGGATTACATGAGATAATGCATGATTCTTAAAATTAAGGGATATCATTATTAGATTGTATATGCTGGATTTGTGTTGTCAGATAAGGAAATCAAAGTTTTAATTAAGGCAGATTAGAAAGACAATTAATTTTATATTAATGATTTTAAATGTGTCTGAAAAATCTATTTAAAATTTTTCAAGTTGTCTCTACATAAATGAATTTTTTACCTTTTATGCACCATCTGGAAACAGCAGGTTCCGAAAGCAACCAGTATCAATAAGAGCAGTGGTATCGTTGGTATAACAACATAAATTAGATTTGGAATTATGCCTACAAAAGTAAAACAGTCTTAGTATACAAAGAGAGTTGAGGCAGAATTCTATCACCAAAGTTATATAAAATGTTTCTGAAAATTTAAAGTAAAATAGAATTATTATCAATAAATAGATTCCAAGCAAATTTCTTTCCCAAATACTGAATAATTTAATCAACAAATATAGTCACCAGTGCCACTCTCAAATTCAAGGTCTGTATTTCCAAAGCAAATTATTAAATCTGCAATTCAGATATGAGCTAGTTTTCATAATTTGTTAATAATCTTATCTATCTCAACTCATTAATGCTTCCAAATCATTGCTTACAGAAAAAAAGGACCATTTATTAAATCATAATAATAAGTATTAAAATAACTGTTGATTTATTGGATAAATAATTATCCTAGCCAATAAACTCAGTGTTAAGATGACACAGAAGAGTCACTGAGATTAAACCAAAATACACAAATATTAACTGATGATACAGTCATAACTCAGAGACAGAAGACTCCAGAGGCACAAGATTTTATCTTAATTAAGCTCTGAAATGAATAACTTTTTAATCCTCTTCTATCACACTTGATAATGTTAGGAATCCTTAGAAAAACAGAGAATAACTATCACACTGAAGTCCCATACAGCTTAAAATGACTTCATTAAACAGTTTTTCAGTGTCATAAGAAGGAAAAAATTTCCTAATATAATTATTTACTGAAATCTTTCATTAGTTTTATATGTTCTGGAATATTTTACAATCAGGCACCTGAAAAAGTGAAAAGCATTAAGGTTTAATACATTGTCCGTAAAAGAAAAGCAAATTGAAAAACCATGCATTAAACTAGGAGATTGAATGCTATCATCATTATATTAATGTAGATAACTCTGATCCAAGTGGACCAGCTAAAGACCAAACTATTCATTTAACCGAATATCACTTCCTTGTTAATGGAAGAAGACAGATTAACTGAGGTCCACTGAAGGGGTATTTTGAAGATAATTTGTCATGTTTCCACCAACAGTTTTGAGTCCAACAGGTGACTTCAAGTGTTTTAAGGATTAAGGAAATATTTAGTTTTCCTTTCAAAATCCCATTATAATTTCTTATAATAGTAAGGGAAAAGGTAAAGCATTTCCTACTCTTTCATAGATTTTAGATCACCCATGGGCAGATTTTGAAAGTTTGGGTCTTTGTTTCAAGTTCAAAAAGCAATTAAGATAAATATTTCTGTTCAGTTGGACCAGGACCATGCTAAGAAGAACCCAAAACTGATACTGAGTGTCATTTCTAACTAGCTTTCAATTTGCATTAGAGGATGTATGTTATTTACTTTGTAGGCAGTGATGTACTGGAGCAGCTCTTTCTGGTCTGAGCACATTGTATGAATCTCTTCCCAACCTGCTGTTCAGGGATGCTACTTTGGTAACCTGAAATCAGCCAGGGATAATTTTACCTCTTCAACCCCTCCAGCCAATCACTATATTTACCAGCATACCATCTGAATGTGCCAATTTGCATCTAACTGACTATATGATGCTGGGAAATTCCTTGTGAATCTAGATTTTAACGTGAATTACTTAGTTTAATACCAGATATACCCATTTGAGGTGAACATCTGAAGAAAAAAAAAAATAGGTCCCTCAATTAAAAAACTAACTTAGGGATATTTGCTCTAACCTAGTTCCATAAAGCAAAGGATCAGAAGCAAAATACCATCATCTTCCCAAGATTTAGTGCACCAGAACCCCAAGCAGCATGAAAAGTTCAACTGGGGTCAACATGAAGCAGAATTTCAAAGAACAGTTTCTACTGTTAAGGTTAAGACACATGAATTAA
>JAQZBX010099400.1:0-11478 GCA_029593785.1 Cabassous unicinctus
GAATCACAGTATGTCTACAACAGAACACCACCAATTCCACTCTAGTCCATAGCTCCTCACCCCATCCTGAGTGAACTTGGAAGGTGATGTCCACTCCACCTCCAAGTGAGAGAGGGCTTATATTCCATGGATATAGTGGATGGGATTATCTTGCCTTCAGCTGCAGGCCCTCTCCATTCCCTGGGATGGCTGTTGCCCAACGTCGTCTCCTCGCCAGGTTACTTGGATGAGTCCATTGAGCTGTAGGGTAGGAGTTGCAACCCCACCGAGATTCCAGGCTAAGCTGGCACTTAGGTAGGCCAGAGGCTTCAGTCTCTGGAAGTATACCTAACAACTCCAGCATCACATACAGGTTTAAATAGAAGGGACTGATGGACCATGTGCAGGGTTGATTTATTTGAGTCCAACTCTGTCACTCTCAGGAGCACAGATTCCAATGAAGAGCCCACTAATTAGGCATCAATCTCTGGGGCTATCCCCAGTTATATAGGACCTGGGTGTCTCCAGAGCCCTCAGGGGTCCCTCTGTGTGCGGTGATATCCAATTTGGTGTTCTAGGAGATCCTACTGAGGTGAACATAAGTATTACATCTGGGATGACCTCCCGAGTCTCTTTGAAGTCTCTTAGCCATGTGAACTCATTTCTCTTTACCTTTTCCCCCTTTTATTCAAGGTCTTTTTCCAATCGTGTTGCCAGTTGGCACTTGGTATTAATCCCTTGTTGCCAGGGAGGCTTATCCCCGGGAGTCATGTCCCATGTTGGGGAGAAGGTAATGCATTCAGATGCTGAGTTTGGCTTAGAGAGAGGCCACATTTGAGCAACAAGGAGGCTCTCAGGTGGTAACCCTTAGGTACCCCATAACAGTAGGCTAAGTTTCAATTAGAAGAGCAAATATTCATAAGGCTAGTCCTCAATAACAATAACCCATCAGTGGGCCATCCTCTTTTGCCAGACACTGCCTCTGCACTCAGGGGACTGTTGCTGCTCCCTTGGGGAATGTAGCAGAGCTCTCCAGGCTGGGAATTCAGATTCCTTCATTTATTGAGTAATTGTCTACCCACCATGACCATGCCCCATCACTTGACCATTTGAACAATTTTATATATCTTTCATGTATATTCAGATGGACTTACTCCCATGAATCCCCCATCCCAGACACCCCCCACCTATGATCCTCTGCAGCCCCCCTTTTAACCCTTCTGTGATCTAAACCTTCCTTGACTATGAAACCCATATAATAACAAAATACAGTTAAAATGAAAAAGAAATAAAAATGATAATTTTAAATGCAAGAGAGAAGTACAAGGAAACTCAGAAGAAAAAAGAAAAGAAACTAAACTGAAAATAAAATATAATTAACCGATGGGGACATTCAAAAAAATGTGAAAAAACAAAAACAAAAAAAATCCTTTTTTTAAAAGAAATTATTCTTTTTCCTTTTATCACTGTATTATCGGATGTCCTGTGAATCGTGACACCTTCCCCCTCTCATTCCCCAGTGTCTCCCAAATTTCAATTTAATTTTCAAAGAAGTTTTAGGTCACAGCAAAGTCACACACGGAATACTAGAATCTCCCACATACCCAACCTCCCTCCCCCTTCCCCACCCCATATTAAAACCTTTATTTATTTTTATGGATGTTAGCATTGTTATAACTGTTACACAGATAGTAAAATATAGCAACTAAAATTTTTCAATGGTTTGCAGTATAGTTTACAATTTAGACTGTACAGTTTAATAATTTTTGAGGATATTTACCATGTCTTGTGTCCATTAATGTAAGATAATGAATAATAATTCCCATGACCACTACATACCCCATTTGATCTTTGCAGTTCCTTCCTCACCACCCCCTGGGGCATATGAGTCTTCCCTGTCTTGGGTCATGGGATGACAAGATTCATAGTTACATGCCCTGCGTATTCTAACCTGCCCTTCCTAATCTAACCACCTGTTAATCTTGCACCACCGAACCCAGTAAAATCTCTACCCACCTGTCCTATCATTCAATATGTAACTATACTCTTTCAATTTACCATAGATTATGTCCATATGGGTGATGGTTCACAACCTACCCTTCTCTCTCTCTCCCTTGTTAGCCTATCTTTCAGGCAGTGGTTCTCAGAAAGTGTTAACTTTCCTCAATTTACATCAATGAGGTCATAAACTGTTCATCCTTCAATGCCTGGCTTGTTTCACTCAACATAAGGTCTTCAAGATTCATCCATGTTATTCCATGTGTTAGTACTTTATTAGGAATAAACTTAACCAAGGACATAAAGAACCTGTATGCAGATAACTACAAAACATTGCTAAAGGAAACCAAAGAGGACTTAATCAATGGAAGGATGTTCTGCATAATGGATTGGAAGACTAAATATCTTGAAGATGTCAATTCTACTCAAACTGAATTACAAAATCATCACAATGCCATTAAAAATTCCAACGGCCTTTTTTAAAATAGAAATACAAAAACCACTTATCAAATTTTTTGGAAAGGTAAGGGGCCCTGAATAGCCAAAAATCTGATTTAAAAAAAAATGAAATTGAAAGACTCTCACTTCATGATTTTAAAGCAAATTTCTTAGATACAGTGATAAAACAGTATGTACTGGCAGAAAGATAAGCATATTGACCAATGGATCTGAAATGAGATTTCATAAATAGACTCTCACATCAATGGTGAAGTGATTTTTGACAAGGATATCAACTGTACCAGCTGAGTCAGAACTGTCTATTCAACAAATGGTGCTAGAAGAACTGGACATGCACATTCAACAGAAAGAAAGAGGACCCCATCTCACACTTCAAACAAAAATTAACTCAAAATGGATCAAGGACCTACATATAAAAGCTACAACCAAAAAGCTCCTAAAAGGAAATGCAGGGAAACAACTTCAAGATCTTGGGGTAGGTTGACACTCAATGAAATTCTGAACAGGACAAACCCAAAAAGACCCAGACTGTGCCATGTTATATTCAAACTGTTAAATGTCAAAGATAAAGAGAGAATTCTAAAAGCTGCAACAGGGAAACAACAGGTCATATACAAGGAAACCTCTATAAAATTAAGTGCTGGTTTCTCATCCAAAACCCTGGAGGCATGAAGGCTGTGGGATGTCATATTTAAAGAGCTGAAAGAAAGAACAGCCAATCATTCAGCAAGAAAAAGGAATGAAGTCCTGAAACATGCAACAAAATGGTTGAATCTTGATATTATGTTCAGTGAAATAAGCCAGACACAAAAGGACAAATATTGTAGGATGTCTCTGATTTGAAACAATTAGAATAAGCAAACTCATATAGTCAGAATCTAGAATATAAGTTACCAAAATATGGAGTAAGGAGCAGAAATGGGAAGTTAAGGCTGAGAATGTACAGAGTTCCTGTTTGGAATGGTGGAAATGCTTTAATGATGGATCGTGGTGTTGGCAGCACAACATTGTGAACACAATCAACAACACTGAAATATACATCTGAACATGATTAAAAGGGGGAAATGCTAGATTGCATATATGGTAACAGAATAAATTTTTTAAAAATTGATGGGAATACACTACACAGTGAACCTAAGATAAATCATGGACTTTAACTAATAGGAAAATTATAAAAATATTCTATCAGAAATTGTAACCAATATTCCAACCCAGTGCAAGGTGTTGGAGGTGGGGTGATATATGGGCATCCTGCAATTTATACAAAATTATTCTATAAACCCACAGCTTCTCTAATAAAGAAAAAATCAAACAAACAAAACAAAAAACAAGACTGTGCCACGCAAAAAGTATATGCTAATGTCAACTGTGGGCTACAATTAATACTACAAATATAACAATAGTATTTCATCAATTGTAACAAAAGTACCATACTAAGGTTAACTATTGATAATAGGGGGTATATGGGAAATCTGTATTTACCTCATGACTTTTTCGTAACGCAATTCTACAACTTGTCTAATAAAAGAGAAGTTATATTTTAAAAGAAATAGAAATGTCTTCCGGGAAGAAGGCATCAGATTAGGTCAGGCAGGGAAAATCTCTCTTACAAAGAAAGGAAGAAAGAGTAGAAGTTGTCTGAGAGAACTACTTTTGGGATCTACAGACCAGGAAAGTGCAAAACAGGGCAAATAGTATATGGTCTTACTGATTTGAACTAAATATAATGAGTAAGCTGATGGAGTTAAACTTTAGAGTACAAGTTAATAGGAGACAGAATGTGGGTTGAGTAGGGGAGGTGATGCTGAATGTTTATAGAATGTTTAATAAGGTGCGTTGTAAATTTGTAGAAATGGATAAAGTTGATGTTATATCATAGTATAGCCTACCAATTTATAAATGTGAAAGTGGCTGAAAGGGTGAGCCTTGGGAGGTTAATGTCAGTTGAAAGAAAGCTAGAGAATAACATAGGGAATATATAATGTAGTGATTTTGGTGGTAGATGAGGTTTGTGGTTATTAATTAAAATGCAAGAATGTTCTTTTATTACATGGTGTTAAAATATGGTGATACATGTGAAAATACAACTAATGTGATTTATAGTCTATAGTTAAAAGTAAGATTGTAATATTTTGTAACAAAGTCAAAGGAGAAACTATACCAATTTTCAAGGTCAAAAGATAGAAAGAATATGGGATTTAGTATAAGGAGATGTGAATATGGTCAAGCAGAAGACCCTGGTCATGTCGTTTAACTAATCTGAGCTCATTTATTCATCTTTCACAATACTGGAAAAACAGTTGAGTTCAGCTTTAGGATTAAATTATATAAATGTGCCTGTATGGGATTTTTAAAAGTCGTGTTTCCATGATTTGTTAAGCTGCCTTTTGTCTGTTGTTTTTTGAAGTTGAAATAAAGCTTATAAAAAAGAAATTGAAAATATTGACAGATTTTTAACAATAAAGGAAACAACTCAAGGGGAATAGATGTAGCTCAGTGGTTGAGCACCTGCTTCCCATGTAGGAAGTCCTGGGTTCAATCTCCAGAACCTCCTAAAGGAAAAGAAAGTTTAAAAAAAAGGAAATCAATGAAAGTATGCATCAACAGATATATTGATAAACAAAATACAGTATGTGCATACAAAGAAGTATTATGGAGCCATAGAAAGGAATAAAATTCTGATACATGCTACAGTATGGATAAGCCTTGAAAATATTATGCTAAACACAAAAGCACAAATAATGTATGATTCCACTTTTATCAAATATTTAGAATAAGCAAATTCATAGACCAGAAAATATATTAGAGCTCATACGGAACCAAGGTGAGAGATGCCTAGGGTGATGGTGGCACAACATTGCAAATGTAATTATTGACACTGAATTGTATATACAAATGGTTAAATGTTAACAAAATTATTTTAGAAAAAGGAATTAAGGTAGACATTATAGACATACAAGGTGTGTTACTCAGGCATCTCTAGGGAAATGAACCAACAGGAAAGATGTGTAACTCTTCTGAAGTCTTTATCAGAATTGTCTACCCTGATGGTGGAGTTGACCTTGTCCAAATTGCATATAGCAGGCTGCAAGCTGGGAACTCCAATGAAGGTTTTCAATGAATTCTCAAGGAGTAGCTGGCTGGATGAGGTAGAGATGGAAATGCTCTTCTGACTGCTGAAATCATCACTTCTTCTTTTAAGGCCTTCAAATGGTTTGATGAGACATCTCTCTTACTTGAAGGCAATCTCTTTAATTGATTGTAGATGTAATGAGTCATAGATGCAGACAACCTTCTAATGATTTAAGTCAGTGAAATGTCCCCACAGAAAGAATAAGACCAGTGCTTGCTAAATCAAAAACCTGGACACCATCAATTGGCCAACTTGGCCCATGAAACTAACAATTACACAAGTACTCAAAAATTTTTACTTCCAATGTATTCTTTTGCAGAACTTAAAGAAGACAGCACCACCAAAACAAGCAAGTGAATTAAGAAAAAAACAGAGATCTTAGGATTACATCTGTATACTTGACACAGTGGGCAACCAATAGAAGCTGGAACAAGCCAGAAGCCTCCAAAGGAGTTTCACCAAAAAATAAATAAACTCTTTGGCAGAATATTTAACATAATATTTAATATTACAGAATATTTAATATAAGTGACTATATTTTGAGGAGTTTCAGACATTTGTCAGATAGTTTGGGGTTGATATATTGGTAAATTCTATATGTAGAAATTAGCAAGATAAAAAAATACAAAATAATATATAACTGCTAGAGAAACAATCATTTTTACAAGTAAGAATGGTGGAATAATTATAATTTAACAATGAGTTAAACTCTAAAGTGCATTCAGAGTCATAATAATGTGAACACTGAACATCTTTCAACCCAGTTCAGATTGTAACTCTGCTGGGATGATGGAGGGTTAGCAAAGGCGGATGGGGCAGGAAAGGGAATAATTAAATTCATATTTGAAATTTGAAAAGATAATGGCTAAAATAGAAAAAGCAAAAGTAGGAGTACATGTGTAATATTGAGATAATGGGGTAAATAGAAAAAGTTGAAAAGTAAGTGTTGAAAGTCATTGCTTCTGAAATAAATGACAAGGGGTTGGGGGAGGACTCCTATCCATTTTGGTATGTTTCATAGAATTAGTTGGCTCTTCAAACTCTAAGTATGTATAAGGTTGTTAAATATAAAATATTTTAATTAGTCAATTCACATAAAATGTGACAAAAGAGCACACAAAATTTAATGGATAGAATCGAAATAGGATATTAGAAAGACATGGTACTGAACCAGAAACATAAACAGAAAATAATCAACACAAGCTCAAGAAATTCACCATTTTAGGAGGTTTGTCTTTTTTAGATTTATTTATGACCACACATAAATTCTTCACAAACATATACTTCCCCCAATAAGCATGAATATCCATGAAAGTCAAAAATATAAGGGAGAAAGGAAATCATAGACAGGATGGAAGGGCTAATTTAAAAAGACTACATGCCAAGTCACCTCACAACACAACATTCAACCCCAAATCTACAGCTTCATTTAGAAAAAGATTCATTGGGAAAGTTGCTCCAATTCTTTAACAGGGTGAATCTAAGAAAAATCTATGTCTTTTATTTTTTGTTTCCAAATAACCACCTTCCATATTGCTTCCTTAACATCTCTGTTTTTCAAAGTATAGATTACGGAATTGATCAAAGGAGGAATCAAATTATATAGCAGTGCCACAAACCTGTTCACATCATGAGAGTCCTTTAGCTTGGGAGTCATGTACATGTAGATGAGAGTACTGTAGAATATGGACAACTCCATGAGATGGGAGCCACAGGTCCCAAAGGCCTTCTGTCTCCCCCCAGGTGTCTTTATCCTCAACACACTATGGGCAATTTGGCCATAAGAGACCAAGATCAGTGAGAGAGGAAAGACAAGGAAGATGCAACTTAGAATCAAAACCAACTTCTTGTAATTTGTGGTGTCCACACCGGCCAATTGCATCATTGGGGGTGCCTCACAATAGAAATGGTTTATCTGGTGGTGGCCACATCAAGGAAAGGTCATTGTGAAAGGTGTTTGAATTAATGAGTTGCTGAAACCTATTAAACAGGATACGCTGGACAGTGTCCAACAGAGCTGTGGTGGCATGAGGATGAAATAATGCAAAGGCTTGCAGATAGCCGCATAGCGATCGTATGCCATTATGACCAGAAGGACACATTCAGTGCTCCCCAGACCCAGGGTGAGGAGAAGCTGGACTACACATCCAGCAAAACTTATGGATTTGTTTGCCCCCCCAAGATTGACCAACTTCTGAGGGCTAATACATGTCACATGAATGAGGTCAATAGAAGAGAGTTGAGTAAGGAAGAAATACATGGGTGTGTGGAGATGGGGGTCAAGGCGAGCAACAAGGATAATAGTCCCATTGCCCATGAGTGTCAGAAGGTAGAATATTAAGATGAACACAAATAAAATCTTCTCTAACCATGAGTGCTCAGAGAAATCCACCAAAATGAAGGCTCCACCAGATGTGGAATTTTCTCCAGCCATCACTTTATGAGTGACCTGTGAGAAAAAGAAAAAACAATCATTTGACCATTATCCTTTATCTATGATGTGTGAAAATGCTGACTCAGACTGAATTTAGCAGAAAATCCCTGTTCATTCATTTCCCATCTCTTTGGCCAACAAGTGTTGGCCAATATAGGATTACCTCATTTAGATATAGAAAGTGACAAGGATAGAAGAGAATGATGACACACTATTGTAATAATTGCCACATATCACAGTTAGCTCTCCCCACTTTTCCCTCAGAGCCCTCCTCCTTATTTAGGCTCCTTTCCCTAATTACCTGCACTCCTCAGTCCTTTGTCCTTCATACGATCATCTATTATGCCTCCTAAATTACCTGTTCTAGGTTCCATGCACTCTTACATAATTGTCTATTAATCATCAATCAAATCATCAAATCCCCAGTGATATGAAAAACAAAAAAAATTGCTTGCATTAAGGGAGAAGTTTAAGATATATTGGATAGGGTGACCCATTCCAGGCCCCAAGGTTGGAAAAATCATTGTTGCTGATAGGTGGACATGACTGAAAGAGACAGCCAGATAGGGAAAAGGTAATGACTCAGTCTCAGGCTGACATATTCCTCCTTTTGATCCCAGAATATGGTGAAAAATGAAAGGACCAGCCATTTCCTCTCCTGTCACTACTGTGTCCTCTTCTTGTGACTCTTCCCCTTCCTTAAAATTGCATTGATATTCTTTTACTTTTATGACCCCTGGAGAAAATTATTCAGTGAAAGTCAGAGTTGTGTTTCCCCCTGCTAAACACGTAAAAGAAAACACTGTTTTAAATTAGTAATAGCAATTGCCAACACTGGTGACTCTTAAAAGGAATGTTGGTTTTGATATTAAAGGTTAATTTATGATTCCCTAATGAAACTATGTAAAAGATAAAGTTGAATGCTCAGGGTTTTGCACTTCAATTTGCCACCATTTTTATGGTAGTCAAAATGACTAAATATGTATAGCACTTTGTATGTTAAAATGTTCTCATGAAGTGCTCATTTAACCCCTACAGTGTCCCAATTTTTATTCATAAAAAACCTGGATAAGAAACACCTGCTACATCAGTACATCAGTGGATCTCAAACTTGTGCATGAGAAACACCATGGGAGTTTGTTAAAGCTTCGGTTGCTAGACAGAGTCTCTGATTCAGTAAGTTTGAACTGGGGCCCAAGAAATCACATTTCTAACAAGTTCCAGGAGATGTTGATGCTGCAGGTTAGGGACAACACTTGGAGAACCCCTGTCTTAATTTTTTTCCAAAGATAATCTTCATAATATCTTTTACTGAATAGACACTCAACAGCTGTTTCCTTAGTGAAATAATTCATTAGCAGAGTAATGAAAAAGTATAACAATAACCTTATCATATTGAGTAGAAGTTCATGAGGAAGTTGGTGGCAAACTGTAGCTCCCAGGACATCAACAATGCCTGGTTTGCATTGTTATCATACTGACCCTCTCAAACTACCTCCTCCTTCACATTTCAGTGTCTGCTCTGAATGTTAATTTTCATCAGCCCAATATACTAAACCATTACTAGACACTTACAAGTTGGTACATTTCTGTACATATTGTATACATTTGCATATTTGCATAGGAAACATATAGCTTCTAAGGGGTTTGGGGCATAGATATTGTTAATGACCACAGAAAAACCTGAAATTTCATATAATTTAACAGTGGATACTTAGAAAGATTATTCTACAGCTACAGATCTCAGAAAGCTCAACAAAAGACACTCTGCAAAATTGAGGAGCATACCTTCAAATCTACAACCTAAACTCCTCACTTGTAGTATAGGTGACAATGTGACAGGATGGTGATAAAGTTTGGATTTAGAAAGCTTAAGAGTTGGCCAAATATGAAATCATTCCAAATATGAGGTCAAGACATATTTTGAATAAGACAGTATAAGTGTATCAGAGGAGAAGATGATCTTTATATTTTATGAGCGCCACAACATCTATCCCCTCTGTTTGAAGAGAAATAAGAGCTAAATCAACATAAAAAAAACCCTAAGATCATAGAAAAACTGCAGTTGTTCCTGCAATGAAGCCCTGGCTTACACTCACACAAACTTCAAGCATATAATTTTTGAAAAACACTCATGCTTCTGTGATGACCAATGAAAAAGAACTAGCACAGAGCCTGTGAAAAATGGCAAGAAAAACATGCTCAAAGGAAGAGGAAATATAAGTAACAGGTAAAGGACACAAACCAGAAAACAGTGCCAAGAAGAGGAAAATTAAGACAATCATCACAATGAATAATAATTTTAAAAAATATAACCAAATAATCATCTCTAGGAACAATGAACATAGTGAAGATGTTCAAATCTTTAAGGAACATAAGGTCAGAAAACAGGACATGAACAGTGAACCAGCAAAGTTCAGGAAACTCAAGGAAGAGTAAAATAATAAACCATCTCAGAAATGATGAAGAAATTGAATGGGGTACACACAATAAGGTACATCTAAGAGTGAAATAAGAGAAGTGAGCAAATTGAAACGGTAATACAGGAATTAGAAAGAAAATATTAGCCATGAAAAGAAGGCAGTGTAAGATTGGAGTACACCGGGAAGAAAATAAAAATAGTGGAACTTTAAACATATTGTCAGAAAGCATTCCTGAAATTAAAGATGATTTCAGTATGAATATCTGAGGAACATACCATATCTTGGGAAAACTGATTCAGAGCAGTCAACACTGAGATACTCCCTGGTAAAGTTAGTGAATGTCAAAGACAAAGAAGTTTTGGACAGCTAGACAAATTGATTAAGCATCTTGTGAGAGCAAACTATTCAGTCTGGCTTCAGACATAGAGACAATATTCAATATATGAAGACCCTAAAGTAGAGCCAATAAAATCCTCAACACGGCTGCACCTGGGGCCTACTGGCCTTGAGCAAATGTATGTTGTCTGGACCCCTGTTTCACTTTAAAAATTATTTCCATGATAAACATGCCACACTGGGCACAAAAAGGAGTACAGGACCTTAACAAAGGGCAATATTAATAAAATTCACATCATGAACAAAAAAATAAATGGCACACAAATGAGAAGGGAGAAGAAAATATATTAATTTAAGCATTGCTCATAATTGGAAATGTACATATAATTTCTAAAGTTTTTCTAAAACCTACAGAAACATTACATAGCATAAAATCATATAATTAAGGACAATCCTATCTACAAATTCAATTTTAACAGTGAATTATGGATTTTTGAATAGACAGATCTATGGAACAGAAAAGCAAATTCATAAATAGAACCAAATACTTGTGGAAAATTAGTATTTGAAAAAGGTGCAACACACATCAATGGGGAAAAGACAGAATATTCATAGATGTTGTTGAATCAACTAGGTAGATACACGAAAAAAGATAAAGTTGGACACAGACCTCAACCCTTACACCAGGATAAATTCAAAATGGAGCAAGCATTTAA
>JAQZBX010099401.1:0-11477 GCA_029593785.1 Cabassous unicinctus
CCTGAACTTTTTTTTAAACCAGATTTTTCAGTGACTTGAAGGTGGGATTGTATAAAAAAGAACTTTGCAACAAGTTTCTGTTATTGTATGAGGAAAATAATTTTTATAAAAAAATTCACTTGTAAGGAGGAACTGCAGGTTTGTTGTTAATTCTATTCACTTAGGAGGCACTCATCTTCAACACAAGTGATTCTTAACCAAGTAAGAAATCCCCATAAAGAGGTAACATGTGTTAAACATTTCTGGCAGATGAGACTCCCTTCCTTCCCATCAAGTGGTAGCACTGAACTCGTGGTGTCAGTGTGATACTGCATCACTTTGCTCATTATCCCATTGAATCCTCCCAACAAACCTGCAGAATTGTAGGGCATTATCCCCATTGCAGAGGACGTGATTAATGCTTAAAAAGATAGGGAACTTTGCCAAACCTCACCATTAATGAGTCACAGAAAAAAAATTTGAATTCAGAGATTCGGATTCCAGAATCCATGCTTTCAACACTTTTATAACCTTGCCTCAAGCTCACAAAGTCACTTGTTTAGGAATATTGTCTTCATTGGTATAGCCCTTATCCCAGGCATACTGGGACTATCAAGTGTAGAATTCTTGTTGTAGTTCTTATGGGTGAATGGCACACATTTCCACGGATTTAGCTGATAGATTGGACTGAGAACTATCTACAAGTTACCTAGGAAATGTGATTTTAAAATTTACTGTCATTTGGTGCAATCTGCGAAGACAATTTTACTAGCTTAGCAGCTGGGGAAAAAAGCCCCTGATAGGGTGAGCTGCTTCTTTGTGCAGTGCATGGAGAAGTTCACTTGGGCTGGAAGGTGTAACTATTTGGCTTGCCCAGAAAACCAAATTTAAAAAGAGTCCACCAGTTATCACCAGCTACATTTCTCATTCTTATGCCAGCTAAGTTTCTCATTCTTATACCAGCTAACTTCCTCATTCCTAAGCAACCACCTGCTCCTTATTTTGTAAGACTCCTCTAAGTAAAATGAAAAGTTAATGTCAGCCAATCAGAACATTTCCTCACTTGCTTCCACATTTGCCCTGTGTGAGCTTCACCTTTCCACCCCTTCCATGGAGCTTCCTTCTACTTTCTGAATGGGATGCTGCTAGATTCATGAATGGCTTAAAAAAGCTTTGAGATCCTAAATTGTATGAAAAGCTTTTCTTTTATCATCAATAACAGAAAAATAGCTTACATATCCTATATGTTGGAAACGAAATAATGTTACTAAAGAAATCATAAAGGAAATTAAGAAATATTTGGAACTGAAGATATGAGGCAGTGACAGATAGGGATCCCCTGTGATGGATTAAAATGGTGTTAATGATCTTAAATCCCCAAAATACTGTAAACATGTAGACCACAATTAGAATGTGAACAACTTGAGAAAAAAAAAACAAATGCTGTAAACATGTTGATCACAAACAGAATGTAAACAAATTGACAAAAACATGTTTTTGTAATAAGTGGTAACCAGACATTTATGTGAAGAAATATGCCAACCAGATGGACATGTCTTTTAAAAACCCAGTGTAGATGCCTCTTTGGTGAGCATCAGGTTGAGGCAAATTGACACCCAGTCCCTCTGAATCTGGGTTTCAATGCCTGTTCCGTGCTGCAAAGAAGCTCACTGCCACTTTCACTGCAGCACTGTGACCAGCGCCTCCTGTTGTCAGCTTTGGAACCTCTGCTCCTGAGCCGCCTGTTGAAGGTATCTGGTTTGCAGTCCAGTGGCTCCAAGGCCAGTGGATTTTAGAGACTAGGGTATCCTCCACCTTAATTGAATTGTGTGCCTTTGACCTGGCTATTGTGCATTAGTTGTATTGGCAGCTTGCAATTAAGCAAGCAAATAAATTGCATTGAGCATCCAAATTAGAGTTGTATCAGATCTACTTTTAAATGCTAAATTTACTTTTGATATCCATCTGCTTTCAGTTCATTATGACAACTGTATTTACACAACACCCCCATGAACTGAAATCAGGTTTACCTAAATCTCTGAGGTACAAGAAGCTCACAGCTATCATGGGTGTTTGGACACTAGAATTAGAATGTTTGCTAGAGAATATGGAGGCCTTGTTTTCAGTATTTTAACACCAATAATATTACAAAATCCTTGCTGAGAATGTGCATATTCAGATGCTTGGAATTAAGGATACATTGTTTGTGACTTATCACATGAGTGATCATGTGTCCTGGGACAGTTTGCCTGGGATAATTCTAGTTTATGCCTGCCATCCTAGAGAAATTATTAACTAAGTAGATCCTAGTCTGAGGACATGAATGAAAATGAGGCTTAATTTTTCCTCCCATGTCATGGTTTGTATGATAAGTTATGTCATTACCCTGATTATCAGTTCTATCTTAAGTTGGCCATGATCTTGAAGTGTCGATGTTCTTGTATTAAATAATGTATTTTTATAATCGCTGCATTATTTGTTCTTCTCTTCTGATTCTTTATCAAGTTTTTCCCATGGGAAAGTTGGAGTGGATGAAGTAGGCAAGCTGTGGGGGACTTTGTGCTCCACCAAAAAAGTTTGCAAATCACATTTCTTTGAGGACTTCTCCCTGTTGTGAAGCAGCTGACTTCCTGTTTCAGTGCTTTCTCACTTCTAATGCTGAAGAGAACAAATCCTAGGATGTTTAACATTTAAATTCTACTAGAAATGTATCTTCTTTGATGTGGATGCAGTCAATTTAAATGTCATCACAGGTACAGAAGAACATGGAGGAATATAAAGTGGAACAGATGGGCCTAATTCATCATCTAGTGCAGGAGAGCTGATTTGGGTCATCTGGATATCACCCAGTCCCAAAAGCAAACAATGTGGTGGTTTCAAGGACCACTGCCTCCAGTTTGGAAACACAAATATTTTCTTATCTCGGGAGAGGTTCTCACTTCATGATTTACTTTAGACATGTGCTATTGCATTTATGCCAATGGAAATTTCTGGTTTAAAATATTATCTGGTATACCTCCTTGTACATTTTTATTCACGTTTTGCAGCAATGATAGTTGAGACCTGCCCTTGCCATTAATAAATACAGAATAGGCATAACCGGTGTGTTGTACAACTATAAAGATAAGTCCTAGGTTATGTCCCCAGTGCTAAAATCTGAATGGGCCTAAAGGAAATCAGGAAGTTGGCTTTTTCTTCTCAGTTCCTTTTCTGCTTGGTTTTCATGGAATTCACTGCATGTCTGCTGTATGGCTCTTTGCTTTTCATGTTTCCTGGGGAAAAGAGTATGTGCAGTCAAGAGAATGAATGGTGGTTTGAAGCTGTATTGTACCCCAGGAAAACATGTTCTTAAATTGAATCCATTCCTGTGGGTGTGAACTCATTGTAAGTAGGACTTTTTTTTTTAAGTAGGACCTTTTGATGAGGCTACTTCAATTAAGGTGTGTCCCACCTCAATCAGGATGGATCTTAATCCTTTTACTGGCGTCCTTTATAAGAGAATGAAATTTAGATACACATAGAGGGAGAAGGTCACAGGAAGCAAGAAGCTGAACCTGGTAGGGAAGGGAGATGGGAGAGACTTGCCATGTGACAACTAAGAACAAAGGGTTGCCAGCAGCCAGCCCCAGAATACCACATTCTTGGGAGAAAGCATCGTCTTGATGATGCCTTGATTTGGACATTTTCCTGGCCTCAAAACTGTAAGCTAATAAATTTCCATTGTGTAAGACAACCTATTTCATGGTATTTAATGTAGCAGCCTAAGAAACTAAAGCAGCATGGAATATGAGTATTTTAGGGTGAGTACGTAGGAATACCCTACTTTTCCAGAGGGCAGACTTACAGTAGTCTGGAATATTTGGAAATATGACTAGAAACTGGAAGTTACTGGAAAAGTTCTTTGAACTCTCAAAATCAGTGTCCTGAAGCCCACTGCTAAAAGTTCACAAACTTTGCTCCTAGGAGAGACTGTTGGGTTATTTTCTCATAGTGTATGGGATATAGCTCATGATGACTGATTTATTCTTGTAAAGGCCCTCAGATAACAATCAGAGACCAGCAAACCAATTTGAACTGAACCGTTTTATTTTTTTCTGTTGTGGACTCTCTTGGGTGAGTGGCACAAGATTTCTGAACCCACCATCAGATCTTAACTCATGAGATCTGAGATGAGCCTAAGGATCTGTTTCAGCAAACATTACCTCCCTCAGATTTCATGGACCATACTACTTGTTTTGGTGGGAGGGCAATGGAGAAGTCAGGAGTTATTGACTGGAACAGTCAAATCAAGGAATTTCTCCTCAGATTGGATTTAGGAATGAGGTGCAGATGGTAGCACTTTTGTTGCTGCAGGCCTGTGTTTTCTGTTGGGCCAAAGCAAGGCAGGAGAACAGTGTTTAGGACAGCTTGACAGGAAGGTAAAACTTCTTAAATACCTAGGAAAATGAGAGCTACAGCTTCAGGCATTTCAACCTTGGGCAGTGTTTGTTTCCTGGCTCATTAAATTAGGATCTCATCAGAGAATTACTGTCTAGTTAAATATTCTGTTTGGTGCTGTATCATTATTGGTGCCAGGTTACCAAAAAATAAAGAAATAATATCAAACATGAAATGAAAGTGTTGTTTATGGGATCCTAAATATTTAATAAAATCTAAATTATGGGAAACAAACAAACAAAAAAACTAAGCCTCCTGCTTGTTCTTGTCAGGATCTTTACAGTACAGGTGTGTGTGAATATAAACATCTCCATTATAAGCTTCCAGATTTGAAAGGAAGCAGAATGGTCTGAAGTAAGTCCCCTCTGGCCTGCTTGGCCTACAGAAAATTGTTTAGCCTCGCTGTCTCAGGTACTGTTTGTGAAAATGGAAGCAGGGGACAGAAGTGAGGTAATTTTGTCCTTTACAAGCATCACGGGGTGATTTGTAAAAATTCACTCAAATGTCAGGAAGTCTCTTCTGTAGGTAAAAGTCCGAAGTTACTTGGACATATGACTGTAAAAAATGTTAATTCAGAAATAGATAAGCCTGCTGTTTATCCAGGAAGACCATGTGCCTGGATCTAAACATTCACCTCAGTAGCAGGTGTGGTCATGTGGGAACATTTACTTGGAGGAGAACCAAATAGGAAGCTGGCAACCTTTCACACAAATCTATTCAAGCCATCGTAACCCCTCATCTCAGAGAAAATGCAGTTCCTGCTGTCTTAATGCCATCATCATATATTTTTATGCCATTCTATAGCTTTAAGGGCTTTACAGTTGTCCTTATATTATATTCATCATGGCATAGCCAGACAATATTTTGCAAACTTTTAACCTTCACTTGGGTCCCCTGTAAAAATAGAAAAATCTGGTTCTGATTTGACTTGGTCATATTCTTTCCTTCCCTGGCTAAATCAGGAGAGGGCATATTTCCCAGCTCCTTCTTCTTAAGACCACAACAAGACCTAGAGTTTGGATTCCCACCCAGTTTGATTACTTTACCCCTTAAGAGGAGAAGTGAATCAATTGCTCTGGAAGGTTGTAAATTGCTCCAGATGACCATCGAATTCATCTTACTTTCAGAGATCTGTTTTTGTACCATTGGTCTTTTTAACTTAATCATTATTCTTGGCGTTAAAAATACAAGAAAGAGATTAATAGCCTTGAGGGGGCCCACATCCCTCAAAGAGTCCATATACAGTGTCATTAAAAAAAAATTCCACTTAAAAATCCGTTTGGGCAGTGGGATCAATTAAATCACAAGCCTACACAACAGACCTGCCTTTAAGTTGAATTTTATGTTGTTGCATTAGGAAAAATAGTGTTGGAGGAAACCATTGATATTCTAAACTTCCCACTTATCATACAAAAAGCTGTAAAATACAACTGAAAATGTCTCTTAAGATTTCCTAAGTGTTTAAAAATAATGACAGCAGCAGGAAGAGGATGTGGCTCAAGCAATTGAGCTCCCATCTACCATATAGGAGGTCCAGGGTTTGATTCCCAGGGCCTCCTGGTGAAGGTAAGCTGGCCCGAGCAGCGAGCTGGCCCAAGTGGAGGGCTGGCCCACACAGAGTGCTGGAGCAGCAAGATGATGCAACAAAAAGAGACACAGAGGAGAGACAATAAGAGATACAGCAGACCAGGGAGCTGAAGTGGCGCAAGAGATTGAGCACCTCTCTCCCATTCTGGAGTGTCCCAGGATCGGTTCCTGGTGCCGCCTAAAGAGAAGACAAGCAGACACAGAAGAACACACAGCGAATGGGCACAGAAAGCAGACAGTGAGTGCAAAAACAACAAGGAGGGGAGGGAGAAATAAATAAATACATCTTTAAAAACAGACAAACAAAAAAACAATGACAGCAAAAGGATATGTATGCAGGGCCAAAGTTTAATGTACTGGGCTTAGCACACTAGGCCACTGTTGGACAGGTAGATGCAGTAAAAACCACCTTGTGTTTCATTTCCAAGTTAATCCTTCTTCCTCTCTGTTATATTTAATTTGCTTTACTCTAGGGTGACATCAGGATTTACACAACGTTTTATTCAGTTCAGCAGCCACTCTGCTTTGATTGTGCAATCAGTACTCTGCCTTCAATTTTCTTCTGTCAGTAAACTACCTGTCTGGAACAACTGCCTGGCAAACAAATTGGGTCACAATATGCTTGTCTGAAAAGGCAACAGCACAACACATCCTCCACGCAACGCTACACATATCAGCCGTGTCAGAGCCCTAGCTTTGTCATGTGACTATTGTTCTTATTTCTTAGTTTAGCAAGAAATGGCTTAATTTCCCATGGGTGGGCTTAACTCTTGGATGGAAATGAGGGAATGTGCAGTGGAGGAAATGCAGATTGCTCATTCACCACCGTTAGCTCCTGAAGCAGTCAGCATAATGATTTAACACCAAACAACCGAGGGAAGATTTTCATACCCCTCTGACTGCTGACAGGCTCTGACTGATTTCCAATTGAGCATTCACTAGATAAATAACATTTTAACATCTCTAGTGCTGTTGGGGAGGCAGACTGGAAACTGAATATCTCACTCTCACTCACTTTTTTTTTTCTTTTGAAGTGTGGCTGTAAGGGTCAAAGTCCTTTCTCTGTATTCAATCTAAAACAATCCATTCAAATTTTAATCTTTAAATAGAGAATAAATATCGATTATGATGAAGTTTTGTTCTGGGCTCAACTACACCAGTTTCCACTCACCAAGGCTGACCCAGCTACCATCACCACTGAGCAATACCCTGGCAGTAGCAGAGACCATTACTGAATCCCCAATTTGGGTCTATTCCCCTGTGGCCCAGCCAGTCACTTGGTGGCAAGATGATAACATTAGACCTCTTTCATCATGGAGGGGAGAGAGATTTGTCTTCTTTGGAAAAGACACATATTCTGGGTTGTTATCTGCCTTTCCTGACCATAATGTTTTTGCTTTATCTACCATCATGGTGAATTCACTCCACACCATATTGCTTCTGATCAAGAAACTAATTTCACAGCAAAACAAGTACAACAATGGGCTCATGCTCATGGAATTCACTGATTTTGCCATATAATCCATCAGCCAGAGGTGGCTGGCTTACTTGTACAGTGGGAGAGTGGAATCACCCACTGAAGACTCTATTTAGACTACCAGTTAGGAGACATACCCTGAAAACAAGGAGTTCTGTCTTACAGGATACAGTGTAGGCTATAAATTAGAAACCAATATATGCATCCCTTTTATAGCCAGAATACATGGATCCAGGGATCAAGGTTGGAGGTTGGAGTGGCTCCTCTCATGAATAACCCACTTGGAGAATTCTTGCTTCTTATCCCTGCAATTTTGAGACCTGCTGGTTTAGAGATTTCATTTCCCAAAGAAGGAGTGTTTTCATTAAATTGGAAGTTAAGGCTGACAAATATCCAGTTTGGTCTTCTAATACCATTGAACCAATCAAAAACTATAGCAACAACAGAGAGGAAGGAAGGAAGGGAGGGAGAAAGGAAGGGAGGGAGGGAGGGAGGGAGGAAGGAGAGAGAAAGGAAGGAAGGAAGGTAGGAAGAAAGAGAAAAAGAAAAAAGCATGAAACACTTTCCCCAAAGCTAGAGGTGATCCTGAAACTGCCTCCTCTATGATATCTTAATGTTCTGCATTTCTTTTTTCTGTTACCAAGTTAAAATTTTTTTCTACCTTGTCCACATTCTTGATGTTAAATTTTCTCTGGTGTGGGATTTCCTTTTCCTCCCAGGATGGAGTAACAGGGACTGGATTTAACTTCTCTCTTGAGACAACCAAAAAGCCTGAACAAAAATATTTGCAAAAATGTTTTTCAAGACACTGGAAATAAGATAATGAAGGACAGTGATCTTGAGAGAAGGTCAGCAAGCAAGATGAGCCCTGCAATTTTCCCAGCTTACTGATTTGAGAGAATTTTCAGGCTGTGGCGCAGGGAGGGAGAACCTAGGCTGAGCCCAGGGTTCTCCTTGAGCTGCAGAAATGGAGCTGGAAGTAAGCCAAGGTGATGAGAATTTGCAGTGCAGAGTACTGGAGATGAAAGAACTTCTCTTTGAAAGATGTAAAGAGAATGAAAAGCCAGGCCACACACTGGGAGAAAATACTTGCAAATACTTTATATTCTGAATAAAGTAAGGAACTTTATTCAGAATATATAAAGAACTCTCAAAGGTCAATGATAAGAAAGCAATCTAATTTTAAAAATGGGCAAAATAGAGGATTGTGGGAAGATGGCAGTGGACCAACAAGCAAAGCTGAATACTCTCACAAAAACAATGGTGAAAGAGCCAAAATCTGTCCGAGGGACCTGCTTTGCAGGTCAGCAGATCAGGAGAGTGCTACACAACTCCCAGGAGGGTGAGGGACAGAGAGACAAAATAGCCAAAATGACAAATGTGCGTTACCAAGCCCTCCGCGGTGGCCTGGAAAGGCTCCCCTCCCCCACCCCTAAGATAATAAGCTGGGGTAAAGCACCTGGCCCATTGTAGCAGACTGAGATGGGAGCAGACATCTTCTTCCCTGTCAACTGTTTCAGGGTAAAAGGGAGGGGAGTTCAGGGCGCTTTTCTTCAGTGAATTTGGACAGCAGAGCTCTCTTTGAATCTCCAATTCAAACACAGGAAAGCCAAGACTGAAACACCTCTGTGGAATGGTGCACTGACTGGCGCCATCTGCTGGCCAGTCTGGAAATTGCATGGACAAAAACTGTTCACATCCTGTATCCAACACCTGAGAAAATCTGTGCCCCACTAGTGAGTTTCTGGCCCGGTTTTGAAAACTTAAGCTGGGAAATTTGAAAGACTGAGAATAAGTTGAACCAAATATCAAAGAAGAGCTGTGAAAAAAAAAATAGTCGAGAGAGAAATTAGCCATCAGAGTAAATTCACCAACATATTCAGATGCCTAGACATCAGCAAAAAATTACAAGCCATACTAGGCAACAGGAAGAGATGGCCCAGCCAAAGAACAAACCAAATATCCTGAAAGATACAGGATTTAATACAATTAATCAATGATAATCACACAACTCTCCTAAATCACTTCAAAGAATTTAAATATGACTAAAGAAATAAAAGATATTAAGAAGATACTGGATGCAAATATTCTTGCTGTCCTGATTTTGTGACAATCAGGGTAGGCTAAATATTTGCTATATTATAAACCATGCATGTATCCGCACACCTAGTTTTTTCCCCTAGGTCTGGTTTTTAGAATGCTGGTGATAAACCAAGCCTGATTTATTATATGTCCATCCTGTATGGGAAATGACTGTAACTCTTGGTATCTTTGGTCAACCTTAAGAGATATAGCAGGGGGATAGATGTGGCTCAAATGGTTGGGCATCTGTCTCCCATATGGAGTGACCTGGGTTTGATCCCCGGGACCTCCCAGTAAAAATTTAAAATAGAAAACTATAGAAGGTGCATGGACCAGCAGGCCCTGTGCACGGGTATGCCGCCAGGCCCTGCAAGCAGGTGAGCCCGCCAGGCCCCAGAAGACATGCAGCAAGATGATGATGTAACAGAAGAGTGATACAAGGGAGAGCCAAAATGAGATGTGCCGAAAAACCAGGAACTAAGGTGGTGCAGGCGGTAGGACGCCTCTCTCCCACATTGGAGTTTCTGAGGATTGAATCCCAGTGAAGACAGGAGGAGAAGGATGAGAAGAGAGAGCAGGAAATGGACACAGAGATTTGCCCAGCGAATGGACACAAAAACAGCAAAAACGGGGTTGGGGGTTTTAAAAATGGATAAAAGTAAGTAAGTAAATAAATAAATCCTTAAAAAAAAGTATAGGGGAGTAGGGTGTGGACTATACTTAGTAGTGGTACTTTGATGATGCTCTTTCATAGTTTGTTAGCAGATGTTTTACAACAATGCACAGTATTTGTGGTGGGGTGATGTATGGGAGCCCTGTGTGATGTTATACATGTTTGTTTTGTAAGTTCACAATGTTTACTGAACACTTATTGTTTATGTATGTTCACGTATGAATGATATACTTCAATAAATTGTTTTTAAAATGAAAAAATAAAAAATAAATAAAGTGGGTTTTGCAAGGACGGTGAACACCCTTTGCAAAATTAAAATAATAATAATAAAAAAAAGAAGACACTGGGAGAGCATAAAGAACAATTTGAATGCCTGCAAAGAAAAGTAACAGATCTTATGGGAATGAAAGACATGATGGATAAGATTAAAAATACATTAGAGGCACATAAGAGCAGATTTGAATTTCTTGAAGACAGAATTAATGATTTCAAAGACAGAACATCTGAACTGGAAAAGGCAGGAGAACAGAAAGAGAAGAGAATGGAAAAAATGACAGAGTCTCAGGGAATTGAATGACAACGCAAAACACACAAACAGTCTCAATATTGGTGTCCCAGAAGGAGAAGAGAATGGAAAAGGGGCAGAAAGAATATTTGAGGAAATAATGACCGAAAACTTCCCAACCTTTATGAAGGACATAAATATCAATATCCAAGAAGGACAACTCACCTCAAACAGAATAAATCCGAACAGACCTACTCTGAGACACCTAGTATTCAGAATGACAAATATCAGAGATAAAGAGAGGATTCTGAAAGCAGCAAGAGAAAAGCAAAGCATCACATACAAGGGAAATTTGATAAAATTAAGTGCCGATCTCTCATCAGAAATCATGGATGGGGAAGTGGGTGTGGCTCAGTGGATAGAGCCCCCGTTTACCATATGGGAGGCCCGGGTTCGCGTCCCGAGGCCTCCTTGTGAGGGCACGCAGGCCTGAGCGGTGCGGTGGGCTGATGCAGCAACCTCACGGCAGGAAGCGGGTGTGGCGCAATGGATAGAGCACCCGTTTACCATATGAGAGGCCCGGGTCCCGATGCCTCCTTGTGAGGGCAGGTCGGCTCGCGCGGCGCCATGGGCTGATGTGGCAAGACCTCACAGCAAGGGGGAGATAAGGAGACACAGAGAAGACACGCAGCGAATGGACACAGCAGCACAAGCAGCAAGGGGGGGATAAATAAAAT